>VZSF01001340.1:335021-438128 GCA_013398295.1 Chionis minor
TTTTTTTTTTTTTTTTTTGGTTTGTTTAAAGCTCTAGGAAAGCTGTACGAGTGGCTTCCAGCATCTTCTGCAGGTTCCCTCCAGCTCAGGGTTTACTTCCTGAGCTCTGCAAAAGCGAGAAAGGAAAGAAAAGTCATTGATACCAACAGCAATTGAAGAGCCGTGACGTTTTTAACGGGGTTCAGCACCCCCATTGGCAAACCTTTAGGAGTCCCTAACTCCAAAAGGGCTGAGAGCCGCCGGTACAGGTTTTATTCATCATTTCTGGTTATGTTAGTGCACTTTTTTCTGCGGTGGTCGGGGATGCATGTGGCATCTCCCATCACAGTGGAAGCCATCAGCTGTTATATAGCTTTATCCCTGTCCTGGCACCGCAGGGGTTTTGCTGGTGGCAGTGGCCACCTCCGCTCTCCCCAGGGCCAGGCGCTGGCAGGCAGGGCCAGCCCCGAATATTTGGGGAGGGGGATGACAGGGACGTCTTTTCATTTTGGAGAACCTTCCAGCTCTTTTAAAGCATTGCTTGATGCTTCGTTGCAAAGGAAATACATCCTGGCTTCTTTTTTCACCCTCCTGGCGCAGAAGGCGCTGCCCGTCTCAGCCCTTTTGGGAGGGTCCAGCCGCGCCGGCGTTGCCCCAGGTCCGTGTCCCCGCGGCGGCGCAGCCACACACGGATCTGGGCTTTGAGTCTTCCTGATGCTCCATACCCCCCCACCGGTCTCGGGGGCGCACAGCTCCCGCTGGTCACCGGCACCTCCTCAGCTGCTGGCTCCCGACTGACAGAAAAAGGGCAAATTCACCCAAATCCATACCTGGCTGCTGCCACAGAGCTCCGGGTGGGCTCTGGCGTGTGCCTCACCGGGGCTGTAATTCCTAAGGGCTTCTGTTTTCTTTCCAAGGGCTGCTACCGGTGCCATGCTAACCCCCCCGGTAGGAAGGTGGCCATGGGACCACTGCCCAGCTGTACTCCACGTAGCCGTAGCATTCAGTTTACACACAGCACAACCCGTTTGCCTTACTAAAGACGCTTCTCAAATGAGTCATGGCCTTATACTGGGCGCGTTAGCGTAGGCACAGACTACAGTTAGCGACAGTTTTGAGGCCACGGTGGTGTTCTGTTGGGTATTTGGTTGTTGGGTTTGTATGATTTCATGTATTATTCTCAGTTTAAGAAAGCCTTACTTTTTAAATTTTTTTTTTTCTCTCNTCAGATTCAGGGGACATCCTGTTGATTGTAAAGTCAGAAGTGGCGTTGCTCCCCGGCATCAGGAGATGTGCACCCTACGCCCGCAGCGGGAGAGCGGGGCATCCCCCCCTCCCGGGGGTCCCGCCCTGGGTTTGTAAAGGACTTCACCTATTACACAGATGCTTTGGTACCCCCTTCCTCCCCCGGCAAATTCCTGCCGGCTGCCAGAATGTGATATTAAAGTAATATGCAGACAAGGGCTGTTATTCCTCACTAAGGTAGCTAAAACAGGCTCATTGTTGTGAAGGGACTCGGTGGCTTGTCCCAGGTGTGACCCAGCGTGGCCAGCAGCCGCTTTGGGATGTCGGCAAGCCGTGTCGGCAGCAGTAAGGGTTCATCATCCTGGAAAAAAAAAAATGGATTTTAACAGGAAAAGTTTTAGCACGCGCACGGGGAGTTTGCTGTGTGTTCGCAGGTGCAGCTCTTCGAGCCTGTTCGATGAAAGATTGCATTAAAAGGAAAAAAAAAAGAGAAAAGGAAGTATTTGTAAAATAGATTGTAATTTTTCCACGTTATAGCATAGCCTATTTGGCTGATAAAGTTGTGTTTCAAGTGCATTGTTTAAAAGCTCCTGGCTGAATGGGCTAACAGACTTACGTAGGATGTTGTAGGATTGTAGCCGTGCTTTACAGCGTTTAGGGGTTTGATGTTCAAGAAATCGAAAGAAGAGGATGGCCAAAAAAAAAGAAAAAAAGAAAAAGAAGAAGAAAGGAAAATAAAATAAAAAAAAAAAAGAAGCCTTCTGAAGCTCTGACCTGTAGTAGCCAAGTCTCGCTGGCAATTGCACAAGCGCAGCGGGACGCGCGTGTCCCCGGGGAGGGGCTGCCCGAGGTGCCCCCGCCGGTGCCAGCTGCCCACTCGTCCCCCCCCCACTCCATGACTTGATTGCACTAGAGCAGCTCAGTCTCAGGAAATTGCTTGTTACTTTTACTGTGTAAATAAAGCTTCCTGGTTCAATAACACCCCCCCGGCTCGGCGTCTCGCCTCTCTCTGCTGTCCCCGTGGCTGGGCGCTGCTGCGGGGTTGGGGACGCTGGGGACACCGCTGCCCCTCGGAGGGACGTGACAGCCGGGTTGTGGCACCGGGTGGGGGTTGATGGGGCAGAGGTGGGTGTGGGTGCTGGAGTCCCCCGTGCCTCTCCTCTCCCAGAGGGGGTCTGGCATCTCCACAGGTGCTGGGGGCAGGGAGGGGGGGTCCCAAAAATGGGTGTGGGGTGGGAAAGCCCCCAGCTGTGGGGGACCCTCCATCGGGGTGTCCGTGTTAGAAATACTAAGGGTGTCCCAGCCTTGGGTCAAACCAGAAAAAATGGGCATTTTGTGATATTCACAGGCAGGCAAATGTGATGCATCCCCCCGTGGTGGGGGGACATCTCCCGTGGCCCCCCTGGCCTGACACTGGCTGTTATTAAGCTTTAACACAGCCGAGAGGTAACAGCGAACTGCAAATCAACATTTAAGTGCCTGATGCTTTTTGTTTAAGGACAGAAATAATGTGCCACCCTTAAAATACAAGTTAAACCCGAGCAAGGCATGAGCCCAGAGCAGGGCAAGGGCTCACCAGGGTGTTAATTAAATTCTTGGGGAAACGGGGTAATACATCCCTGCAGCCTTTGTAAACCAGAAAGGAAAACGGCTGCGTTTCCTCAAGTGAGCAAACAGTTTTAAAAGTTTCATGACAGATGGCAGGATGTTTATCTGCCTAAACTTAATCAGATTGAAGTGATAGGCTTAGTATACTAGAACAAAAAGGAAGAATTATAGGATAAAAATGAAATTCTCAGTGATCCCTCACGGCCCTAATGTTCGACCAGGGTTTGCGGCATCCTTCGCGTGCGCGCAGATGCACACAGCGCTCTACACTTTGGCTGAACCGCTACCCAGAGGATAAAAAGATACAAAACCAGACCAAAAAAAATTGCACTAGGGTCATTTTCCCAGATGTGGTTTATTTTACTATTATTTAATTCCTAGCCCACGTTCCCCTGCTGTCCCCAAGGGGTGCCGTGCGGCGGCCAGCTGGTAGCTCTGAAAAACAGGGGTTTCCAACACTCACGGGCTGCTCCAGGAACATGGAGCATCACTTCAGTGTCCTTCAGTGACCGGGGTCGTCTTCAGCTGTTGGGACTGCTCCGAACGTAGCTGGAATTATCGTTTACCTCCTGCTTGCAAATGCAGAAAGCAGTAGCCAAATGCAGACAGCGGCCAGAATGCGCTGCCTGAGCATGTGGTTTTGGGAGCCAGGAGAATTGCAGGACAGTTTCATGATGACTACTGAGAAGGAAAGAAAGTGGCTGAACCTCATGAAGTTCAACCAGGCCAAGTGCAAGGTCCTGCACGTGGGTCAGGGCAATCCCAAGGACAAATCCCGGCTGGGTGGAGAATGTCTGGAGCAGCCCTGAGCAGAGGGACTGGGGGTGTTGGTGGGGGAGACGCTCACCATGACCCAGCACCGTGCGCTGGCACCCAGAACCCCCTCGCCCTTGGGCTGCATCCCCACAGCGGGGGCAGCAGGGCTGGGGGGGGATTCTGCCCCTCTGCTCCGCTCGGGGGAGACCCCACCTGGAATCCTGGGTCCAGCTCCGGAGCCACCAACAGCAGAAGGAGCTGTTGGAGCGGGGCCAGAGGAGGCCCCGGAGATGCTGGGAGGGCTGGAGCCCCTCTGCTGGGAGGACAGGCTGGGAGAGCTGGGGGGGTTCAGCCTGGAGAATAGAAGGCTCCCGGGGGACCTCAGAGCCCCTTCCAGTATCTGAAAGGGACCTACAAGAAAGCTGGAGAGGGACTTTTTACGAAGGCATGCAGTGATAGGACGAGGGGTGATGGCTTCAAACTGGAAGAGGGGAGATTTACATGAGATCTCAGGAAGAAATTTTTCACCACGAGGGTGGGGAGCCCCTGGCCGGGGTTGCCCAGAGAAGCTGTGGCTGCCCCATCCCTGGAGGTTCAAGGCCAGGTTGGACGGGGCTTGGAGCAACCTGGTGTGGTGGGAGGTGTCCCTGCCCAGGGCAGGGGGGTGGGACTGGATGATCTTTATGGTCCCTTCTAACCCGAACCATTCTGTGATTCTGTGAACATTTCCCCACAGCATTTACAAAGCAGAATTTATAGCTGTGGCAGGAGGACTGATGGAGCTGGTGCTTTACAGAGACTGCTTCCCAGCTGGGACTGGAAACTTAAAGCCAGGGGCAGCAGAACCAGCTGGAGCTGAGGTGCCCCTGGTGGCCTTCATGGCAGGGCCAGGCACCCCTGCTGTGCCGTGCTGTCCCGTGCCATGTTGTGCTGCTCCCGGCCGGAGCACCCGCTGCCGGGTGAGCGGGAGCTGTGTGGGACTCAATGCTGGCAGCGTCCGTGTGTGGCAGACACCCTGGCTGCACAGCCGGGATTTTGATGGGAAGAGGTAGGAAATCTCTTCCCCCAGAGCCGTGTCTGCCTGCGAGACCCCTACAGAGGGGAAGAAAAGCCCATCAGCCCCATTCCAGGTAAGGAAAAACTTTTCAGATCCTCTAAACATCCCTGCCAGTGCTGATCCGACTGAACACAATGACAACTGGACCAGATCTACCGGATGGGGTTTATTCCCAACAGGACGGCATGGTTATTCCATAACGTGCCGCAGCGTTACCAGATTCCCAAGCCCTGAACCGGGGTGGTGCTGAGCAGGGGCGCATCGTGGCAGAAACGCGGTGACCAGCTTGCTGAAGGCGCTGGGGCTGCCCCCCTGCCCAGGATTTTCCTGCCGCCCATGGCCAGAAGCACACAGGGGACCCTGCAGAGAGGGGGCTCAGGGCTTGGTGGCCTCCATCACCCCTCAAGGACATCTCCCATCCCACCTCGGGCACCCCAAAAGGCACAGGAAGGGTGAGTTCAACAGCAAAGCTGGCCCATGAAGGGGTGCTGGGTCTCCTGTTTCCCACCCAGGGCTGGGTCCCTGACGTGAGTGAAGAGTTAAAGGGGGTAGAGACCCCCTTAGCATCACCGCGGGGGAGGCAGAGGCACCTCAGCACCCTCCGGGCTCCCTTCGGGCAGAGACAAGCCAGGGAAGATCCTGGCAATCCTGGGAGAGCCGATTTCTCCTGGCAGGGGCACGGCACCAAGCGGAAGAGGTTGAAGACGTGCTGGAGGACAGCAGGTTGGGTGTTCCCTTTGAGCAGGTCAGTAGATCATTTGAGTACCGTTCCGTGAAACATTGAGGAACGCAGGCGTTCTCCACCCCGGGGAAGGCTGGGTCTCAGTCCGGTGGCGTCAGATGGAGGTGGGTGAGGACAGAGGGGCCGCCTCCTCCTCCTCCTCCTCCCTTCCTTCCCATACCCCACAGCGCCGACGGTTTTACAGCTGCTGGAGGATAATGTCAACCGCTTCGGCGAGGTTGTTCACATACGCGTCAGGCTTCACGTCGGGGTGGTTTTCGTCACAAGGCCTGCAAAGGAGACAGCAGGGCATGGCTGAGCAAGGATGGGCTCCCAACCAGGTCCCATGTCCCCAGCCGTCCTCCCGCTGCTGCCCTCACAGAGCCCAGGGCAGCTCCGAGGTGGCCCCAGTTGGACCACCCTCGGGTGAGCCTGGGTCTCACGTTCCTCCTTTTTCCTGTGTTCTTTTTCCCCCTTTTCCTTCTCCTGTCCCTACCTCCACCATACCCAGGTCTTGCCTGAGTGCTACCTATGGCAGATCCCATGTCGTTGCGCAACTGGGCTGGGCAAAACTCTGCAAAGCCTTGCATGGAAGACGATCTACATCGTTAACTAACTAATCCAAATGAATGCACTGCATTTTACATGGCACTTCTTCATCCAGGCAATAGCAGCATTGGCCAGGGATTGCTGGGAGCGCACTTCACTGCCAGCCTGGGAGCCCATGAAATGTGCAAATAAGTATTCTCCCATGGTTTTCCTCTAGAAATAGGCAAAGAAAAGAAGAACTCAGTTCTGACCTAGACACACTGAAGGTCTGTACACAGCTTCAGCGAACGGGAAGGCTCTGTCAGGGTTTAATTTTGCAGGACCACCATCTTTTTGTAAATCCACCAGTGGTGGTTTCCAGACGCTACCATGGAAAGGGTCAGACTCACCCTCCACCGTGACTCACCACCCCAAAGCAGAGCGGCTTGAAGCCTTTTTTTTTTTGCCAGTGATTTAATTAGAGGTACTGGCCTAACGAGGCGCAGATGCAGAGTCCTGTTTTACTGATTCAGCAGCACTGCTGCTGGGGAGGGGGGCAGATGTGGGAGGCAGAAATTTTCCAAACCTCACGGTCCTCTTACGGCTCTTGGGCTGAGAAACCCAACAGCTGCTGAAGAGAAAACATATGTATTTTATACGCTTAATGGCTTTCGTTTGGGAAGGAGATGAAAGCCCTAATGTCCACCTCCCAACTCTCTTGCTCCCTGTAAAGGGCAAACCTTTATTTATCATGGGCCATCCTCTCAGCAGGGAAGGTGCATTTCCCATCGGATGCATGGGAGGCAGCGAGATGATGATTATTATTATTAGTGATGCACAGAATTTGGTGAGCACTTGTCTGTACAAGTACCAAATTACTTCTTCAGTTCCAGCACTGAAGCAACCCCAGGGCTATTTCCTTTCTGTTCATTTTTCAGCCGGGCTCTTCACATCCAAGTACGCAGCTCCTCGCAAAGGCTCGGCCTCTTTCGGGAGCCCACACCGCTCAAGATTTTACTTGCTGCAAAGTTAGAGGATGCAACTAGGAAAAATACACAACACTGACACTCAGCTTTCCTTGTGTCACCTGCAAAGTCATGTTGGGCACAAGGACGACGGCTCCATGAAACGGATTCTACGTTGGTGCCGCCTGTCATAAAAGCATCTTATTTAATAAAAAGGTGGAAAGTTATTCCATGGATTTTTATTTAATTATCCAAGTTCTATCTTGTTACAGGGCTAGGGTGCAATAAGAACCGTAATTAAGATGGGGTTTAGGTTTTCCTCAACTGCAGAAGAATTTAGATTGCTGAAGGTAAAGCAAGTTATAATATACAATGGAGAAAAACCTTCAAATACAAAGCAAGTAAAAATGCAGTATGTATCCATCGTGGCGATTATTGCTCACCCCCTGGTTTAACCAAGAGGCTTTTATGAATACAGAAATACCTTTGAGGAGCATGGTAAACCCCTCATTTCTTGTCAATAATCCTTAATTTGAGATCTAGATAAAGTAATCAACAAAATCTTTCCGTTTCACACCCAGCTTTAAGAACTGCTTGAAACGAATGCTTCTACATGAAAATTTTCAATTACACAGCACTCTTTGATCTATTAAAAGGATTTTTGACATTGATATCTGTGCTGACTATACAGAAATCCACCTGTAACTCAGCTGCTAAATGCCAGTCATTGAGGAAATGCCCTGTATACACCAAACGTGTGCTGCAGAAGAGGCGGGGGTGTGTATATGTGTATATATATATATACACACACACATATATGTGTGTACACATATATATGTGTAAACAGATGTATAGCATATATATATATGCTGAGGGACATGGGTTAGGGGTGGTTTTGGCATAGGTTTATGGTTGGACTCGATGATCTTGAAGGTCTCTTCCAACCCAAGTGATTCTGTGATTCTATAGATATATATGTGTGTGTGTGTGTATATATATCGCAGTAAAGCAAATTCAGAAATAAGGTATTTTTACCCATTCAACCAAACAACGTGTGATAACGACACCCAGACTGACCAGTCACCAGCTCCCAGCGAGGTTAATGCTAAAACCCACCTCAGCTCCCGGGGAGCTGCGAGTTCACCCCCGCATGTTGCCCAACCTCCCCCTGCNGTTGCCCAACCCCCCCCTGCCCCCCCCCCCGGACCCCTGGGGTGGACCTGGGCTTCCTTTTTAGCTGCTGCATCCCTATCATTCATCTGAGCCTGACTATTTCTCTTCTGCTTCGCAGTCCGATACCCTGCAGGGTTACAGCTGGTGTGACGGTTTGAAGGACCTAAAATTTATTGCCATTTAGATAATTATTCTCTCACCCGATGACCCCTCCCCACCTGGGAAGGGGAATGGGGAAAAACAAGGAAACCCAAGAGTTGAAATATAGATTTAATAGAGTAAGACTAGATAATTACCATTATTAACACTAAAGAACCAATATGGATCCGGATACCAATATAAAATACAGGAGGATTATACTCGGCCCATTCTACCCGCAGGAAGCCGTGCACTCCCAGCACAGGACAGCAAATGTTGGACACTGCGAGTACTATGGATTCAGGAGGAAGGGAAGGGCTCAGAGCACTGGCACTGTGGCAAGAAGTTCTCAAGGTAACAGCCATTAAGGGAGAGAGCACGCACTTTGCAACAAAATCACCTAATTTATACTGAATGAGAGGTTCGTGGTACGAAATAAACCTGTTGGCAGCTTGGGGCAAGCGCCTGGGTCTCGCTCCTCCTCATCCCTGCACCTGGCCAGCTCAGAAACACTGAGAACTTGAAACCCACATGCCATAGCTGGCTGTAAAGTAAATACGTTCACAAATTCAGACACTACAGTCTTCTAAAAGTGCAGTTTTCCCAACNGATTCTATAGATATATATGTGTGTGTGTGTGTATATATATCGCAGTAAAGCAAATTCAGAAATAAGGTATTTTTACCCATTCAACCAAACAACGTGTGATAACGACACCCAGACTGACCAGTCACCAGCTCCCAGCGAGGTTAATGCTAAAACCCACCTCAGCTCCCGGGGAGCTGCGAGTTCACCCCCGCATGTTGCCCAACCTCCCCCTGCCCNTATACTCGGCCCATTCTACCCGCAGGAAGCCGTGCACTCCCAGCACAGGACAGCAAATGTTGGACACTGCGAGTACTATGGATTCAGGAGGAAGGGAAGGGCTCAGAGCACTGGCACTGTGGCAAGAAGTTCTCAAGGTAACAGCCATTAAGGGAGAGAGCACGCACTTTGCAACAAAATCACCTAATTTATACTGAATGAGAGGTTCGTGGTACGAAATAAACCTGTTGGCAGCTTGGGGCAAGCGCCTGGGTCTCGCTCCTCCTCATCCCTGCACCTGGCCAGCTCAGAAACACTGAGAACTTGAAACCCACATGCCATAGCTGGCTGTAAAGTAAATACGTTCACAAATTCAGACACTACAGTCTTCTAAAAGTGCAGTTTTCCCAACCAGTAGAAGAGACATTAGTCCTGTGTCGCTCAAACCAGGACAGCTGGGAACCCTAAAATATTCTTCTGCTACCCACGCTGCAGACAGGCGGCCTCGCTCACAACACAAGGGTTTCAATCATTTTGCTAATACTTTACCAGCCTTATCCAGAAGAAAACAAGAGGAATACGCAGCCATTAAGCAGCAGACGTGTCCCATTAACGCAGACGGGGTGCAGCAGCGCCCAGTATTTCAGCAGGTACCTCCCCTGCCTGCCCCGGCTCCAGCCAGGACCCTGCTTCCCTCCCGTGGTGGGGACTGGCATCGTGTCACCGCACTGTCCCCACCCTGGCCACCCCTCCCCCTGGGCTGGAAAGCGTACTCCACGTCAGCCCACAGCACATTTTGGAGTAAAACTTCTGAGACATGCCGTATGTCTTCGATTACCTACACGCCCATCGCCGCTAAGTGGGGGGAAACATAATAAATAAAACTAACTGAACTCCGTAGGAAAGCGGAGAACTGGAATGAAACACGCTTCCCTGCTCTCTTGCCTTCTCCTAGGGCTGTGCTAGGAGCTTTTCTTCCTGCCAGTGCCACCCCAAGAGCTGTTTCATGTGGCCCCCTCCTTTGTCTCGCAGAACGCTTTGTAGCTCACACAAACAGCCAGGCGATGTGTTTCCCCCCTCCCCTAGCTCAGTACTGCTCTTTTAAGCATCTGTCAAAAGGAAACTGCGAGCAATAATCCCCAAACATGCTCGTGCCAAGAAACAACGCTCCAAATGTAGCAAAACCATTCAGGAGCCCAAGTCTGGGTGCCAGAAGCGAGGCAGAAGAGCGCGCCGTGCCATCAAACCTCCGGCCACCCCCAAGATGCAGGAGGATGCGCCCTTCTTCTGCTGGCCGAAGGGAGTGGAGAGCGTGGCTCTACGCCAGCCTATGCCCTGGGGGATTTGGGCTGTTTCCCAGGCGAAACCCCCAGTTCCTGAGCGTTTTAAGATACCCTTCAGTGCTCTGGAGCTCAACCCCCATGTCCTGGGCGTTGCTTCGGTACGTCAGAGCCCCCCTGGACAGGGGCACCGGGTGCAGGTGGGAACCTCAGCCAAGAGCAGATCTTGCCCTCCCAGTCTCAGCTTGGCTTCTCTTCCAGCAGCAATGACCCTTTTTGCCTTGCACAACGGCAGACGCCACAACAGCAAGGTCCCAAAACTGAGAGTAGATGTTATTTTTTAGTACTTGTCTTTTCATATTCCAGAAATAAATAAATAAATAAAAATATCTAAAAATATCTTTAATTTGCCGGGTCAGTTGAAGAATAAACTTGCATTGAGCTAACTTTAAGACAAACTCCTTCCGATTCTTTTTTAACATGGGACTCTGGTTGCAGAGAAGAACATAAATCAAAATGACAGAAAATTATATTCTGTAGCTGAATATTGAGCTGTCAGCAGTCTTGGCCAGTGCACAAACTCGCTTTTGAAAAATCAACTACAGCCTTGGGAAACACTCTCTTCAGTAAAGCAGGACTCCTCGGAGCAGCTGAGCACCGCAAGGAATGTTTTCCTGCCCCAGCTGGCCATGCCAGCCCCCTGCTCCCTCTGGGAAATGGGGCACTTCTTTTCTCCATTGCCTCTTGGTGGCCACCTTCCTGGTACACAAAGTGGTCAGGGAAAGAAGTGGCTTAGCCAAGGGAAACTCTGAAAGCCAGGGCGGTCCTTCTTGGTCCCTACTGCGTTGTGAGGGCTCAGGGACGCACGACACGTGCCTGCGCCTCTGTGCACGGGGCAACGTTAGCAGAGCGTGTTCTTCAAAAGAAAAAGGCATCCAAAACGATCTGTACCTTACAACACGGTGAAGATACGCAGTATCTTTAGCATGATGCAACATCGACAGAGGTCTTGAGGCTCGGTAGTTACTCACGTCCATCAAATCATCCTCAGGAGATGACGAAACATCCTCCTCTCCCAGGGACCATTTATCACTGTCAGTGCTGCAGGAGGGAGCAGCTATCTATAGCCCCATGTGCTCCGAGCCAGATCCTCGCCCATACTAAACTGGTTAGTTCAGATCAATGCTTCAGTCGGAGACATCAAGGAAGCAGCAGGGTGCTGCAGAAAACTGGCTCCACAGTTTTAACTCTTCACTTGGTAAGAGAAGCTCCAGCGTGGTACCAGGGCTACCGACCAGCGGAAAGCGACGGCTTCCTCCTGGTGGAGCATCAACCCAAAACCCGGATCACGAAGGGCTGTGAAAAATCAGCTTCTGCAAGAGTAAGAAGGTTCACTTACTGTCTGGGTCAGATTTCCACTTGGATAGGTCTGTTCTGACAAGCTAAATTCCCTACCCGGGCTCAGCTAACAGGCATGGTCTTGAATTGCCCTGACCTGCAATGTAATTTTCCGCAGTGGTTCACCGGGATCACTCGAGTATCTGTGAGGGATGAAGGGATCTACGCAGTTTGCAGGAACTAGCAGGAGTCTGTAAAGTGAACAAAGCAAATACATGCAGAAGAGAGCATCGTTTAGGGACAGTGTAAAAGGATGCCCCTAAAAACACAGACTTTGAGTTAACCCTTTTCTTCCCCATACCAGTTGGGATTCTGGGTTTAGCCTGTGGGTCAGGACAGTCATTGGATGCTGCTCGCAGCCGGCTCTGATCAGTGCTCTCACAAGGGACCTTTTCCGCAAAGGGAATTGGAGCTGCAGAAGGAAAACACACGGCTGGGTGCCAGAGGTGTCCTGCCGAGCTGGGAGCTGAATATCCCGTGGGGAACAAGGAAGGGGTGTCTGAGCCCCAAACCCTCCCGTCGCGCTGTCCTAAGAAACTTTGCATATTTGAAATATGGAATGACTTTCTCAGCGCCTCGCTTGTGCTCATTTCCAACAAAACATATGGAGAACAAAAAGGAAACAGCTGGATTACTGCGTGGACAAAATATTTAGCAGATAAAAGCCTGAGTGGAGGTAGCCGACATGGATAGTCATGGCCACAGGGATGGAAACAGCCCCAGAATCCGGCTCAACCCAAGACCTGTCGAAACTTGACTTCAGAGAACAGGAGCAGACAGGGATTGATCAACACATGATTAGTATCCCAGGTTAAAATTAGCTTTTGCATAGCTCTTTAAAAACAGGGGCGGGTATGAAAAACACCACGCAGGGCCAAAGCAAGGCACAGAAGTTAATTTGAAAAAGACAAATGATCTCACATTCCGGCATACAGAGCCGCAGTCATTTGGCAAATCTGATCTGTAACGCTGCATGTCCCACGATCGTTGACCTTTCCAGCGGCACAGACTTCTGTGAGCCAGCAAACCCCATCCCACAAACTCTCCCTCTCTTTGTACAAGGGATCTCTCCGTGTCACCACACGGACTTCCCACTAACTCCCCAACTAAGCAGCATATACTCCTGCTGCATAAAATTCGATAAAAAAAGCTTGAAACCGTTTCTCCTGACAGCGTATTCTTCAGGGGCTCTTACCACGGCTGTAAAATATGTGAGACAGACTTTAACAAGATTTTCTTTATGAGGAATGTAAACAGACTCTGTAACCTTTGCTAGCTTCTTTGGGCAGATGCAATAATTTTATCCGGTGCCACAAGTGAAACTCTTTTTTTCTTTTTTGTGAAATGTGCAATTTAATCAGTTTGGCACCGAAAACCCAAATAAATCACAGTGACTGACAGCACACTGATGGGCAGCTGATGAATGGCTGTAGAACACGTTTCCTGATGTTACGATGAGAGACAAACCTGCACCGAAGCCAATAAATGCACCCAATGTTGGAGCAGGTCCCAGAACTTCAGGGAGCCCCATCCCTGGACCCCCTATCTCATGTCACGCCCAGATCTCCCCCAGAATATACAGAGAGAGGCTTTTGTGGTTAAAACATGAGCTTTTGGAGAGCTGCTGAGCGTGACCCAGGGCAGAAGGTTTGTCCTCATGAAGCAGCTAGCACCTTCCTTTGCTTTCCCATCATTTGGGAAGATGCTTTTGCTCGGAGAGGCGGGCACCATCAACAGAAACTCCTAACCACAAGCCCTGTAGCTGAGGGTGCCTCCTGTGTTGCTGCAGAACTCTGTGGCCTCTGGAGATGACCTTGCCATGCCATCTCCTCCTGGCCAACACACCTTGCAAGAGCTCCAGGAAAGCAAAGCCATGTCAGAGCAAACCAGCATCTTCCACTGCTCTTCCCTCCCCTCCCAGAACGGCGCACACAGCTAATTGTGTTTAATTGCAACTCATTTAAATTCAAGCATCCACAAACAGGTAAAAATTAACAGCCAAATTGTTTGCTAACATCTGAAGGAAGTCTGTGGGCTTGCCTCTTAATCGTTCCTGCTTATGTTAAACTGCTTCAGTTTTAACTGAGCAGAATAAACCGGCTTAGGTACAACACTTCTCCAGGCAATATACAGGAAAATGCTGAGATTGAGGGGATAGGGAGTTATCTTCCTGCATAAATTACCTTAAAAAAAAAGCTTGGCAAATGCTAGCAAACATTCCCAAGATCTTTGTTTTTCCGAATTTCAAGGCACTTCCCGGGGTGAACACTTGTGCTTTTCAAACGTACATGTGCTGAAAATTTAATTTGGAGTGTTGTGGCAATTTGTTTGTTTCTAATCAGCTGGCTGCACGGTGATGCTCTAACTAATGAGCTCAGATACACAATTCCCGAAATAACTGCTTAGAAGAGGATGCTGAGAGCACTGGCAGGGCTAAAATAGGTGCAATGGGGAGTACATGGTGTCCATGCAGTGGTTTGCTCTACCAGGTCTTCTTAAACTGGCACTTGCAGCACCAAGATCCGATGCAGTACATCATATCAGGGAGCAAGGAGGAGATCAGAAATGCTGATCATAACTGCAGGTTCAGGGAGAGCAAGTGGGCCTTCATCAAAATAAAGAAGTAAGAGGAGCAGAGGTGACCAGGATGGATCACAAGCTGGAGGCTGGCAGGGGCAAATTTCTGTGGATTTTACACGTAAAGCCTGGGAGAGGGTCAACACAAATGCTTCCAGTACTTCTCTTCACAGGCACGACCTTTACTTGTGCCAGTTGTAAGTTATCCCTTGAATAATCCCAATTCCTGCCATTTCTGCAGGATACACCGCATCAACTGACCGTTGAATATACAACGCCGAGGAAGCGGATGACGCAGGCAGCTGTTTTCCTCCACCCATCCCTATTTATTTTCTATCTCAGGAAATACAGCACATGTGAACACACCAGATTAAGAGCTTTGGAGATTAAAAGTCCTGAAAGTCTTTGTACAGGCTGTGGATAGGACAGACACAGATTCCTCCACATGCTTGCCTAGCAAGTAAGAAACAGGCATGAAGAAAGGCAGGACGGTGATGGGGAGATGAGATGTGACGTGAAGCGCTGCCGTCGGGACAGAGGGTACTATTGACTAAATGCTCTCATGTGATTACACCAGAGCATGAGATTTTATTAGAGCTGACTTCTTTCCACCACCTCCAAAACCCCTCATGCAAAAACGCACTGGAAAGTCAAGCTGGTTTGAACAAATATTTAAACAAGCAGAACGCTGGTGTTAAGGCATCTGGGCAGCAATTTTCCTTGTCAAAACTGCAGAGCGCTCTCATCTTGTAAAGCAAAAGCAGTTCAGCAGGGGCCAGGCACTACAAGCGTGCATACCAGCGTTACAGTGGAGCAGAGAGAGCAGGACACATACCTGTTCTGGTTGTGCACTGGTTCCCAGCCTGCTCGTCCCTGAACACACATGGCCGGGGGGCAGCCAGTGTTGCAGGGAGAGATGAAACCTGGTGGCCATCAGGATGGTGAGACTCAACCAGCCCCTTCGGCCGCACAGGGCTCCGGTTCCTTCTCTGCCCATACCGACAGCATCGTGTGGGCTCGGAGCTGGGACCTGCTGTGGTCCCATCCAACCTGGAATCCAAAGGTTGAGCCAGCGTGGCTCAAAAGTCAGTCTTGCCCCGTGCTTGGGACGATGGATACTTGATCAGACTCCTCTGAGAAGTGGAAGGGGGTTACTGCATTCCTGACTGCCATCCTTAGTCTCACGGAAAGTTTTAATCCATCTCATGCAGTGAGGGCGTGTTGTGAAGGAAGTATTGGTAATAGATGTGCAACAAATTCTGTTAGGCCAACTGATACAGCTAGAAGAAACAGATAAACTTTCAAGGACACAAAATCTCACTAGGAGGAACGGGAAGCCTCCACATAGGTGCATGTTCACCCCTCAGTCACCTGGGTTTCCCCCATCACACTGGTCCAGACCCATTTCACCCAGCACTGTCTCTCTAAAAGCAAGATGCTGCGCCCAGGCTGGTCACCTAAGCCTCTTCAGGAGCCTCCACCTCAGGACAGAGAGGTTCTCTTGAGCGGAAAGGGAAGGGAATTCATTCCATGTCCATCCCATCTTCTTAGATAAGTCTGGACAGGAAATATCCTCTGGAAGAGATACTTTTTTCCTCCTGACTGTTTGAAACAGATGATAAGCTCGTGCCCCAGAACCAGTTCTCTGACAATTGGGGTTGGGTGCAAAGAATCTGGTCCAACTTTTAGATAAAGTTTAGATAAAGATAACAGAGATAAATCCTACCTCTTGCGTTACTGCAGGCTGCCAGCACATGGTGGAAACCAACCGTGTATGCCAGTCGTGTGTTTGTGTAAGTGCGACAGCCCCTGGGTTGGATGGGCGCGGACTGGGGGATCAGAAGCTCCGCGCTGTATGTATAGATGCACCCAGTGCTGCAATCCAAGTACAGCACAGCTGTTTTCAATAAAAGAAAGTCTCCCTCTCCCCCTCAAAAGTTAAATGCACATTTGCTGTTTGCTGAGAAAATCTCACAACTGCCCTTGCTTTGCCAAACTATCCACTCTAACAAGCACCATGAGACTCGGCTCTGCCTGCTTGGATTAATTATTGATGACCTGCAGGCCTTTGCCAAATGACCTTACTCAATTCAGTAGAAAATAATTTTAAATGCCCCTGAGAAAGAATTCGGACATAAATGTTTTCTTTGTGCATATATACAAACAGATGTGCATCTTAAGTGCAATCAATGCATTAGCTATTAATGGGACTTAATACTGCATGACAGCGGTAAAGACTAATTTCAAGGGTGGAATTTGAAGCTCAGTGGCACTCAGGCATCTAACTCTGTTAGGTGCTTTTAAAGACCTTAACCTAAGAGAGTATTTCATTGCTTTCCTTCAATATGTCGCTTACAAAATCCATATGAAACCCGTGAAATGAATGCTATCTTCTGCAACTGCAAAGCATCGCATGGAGATTTAAGTTGCAGAACTCTGGTAGACCCAGATACTAGCGAGAAAGGAGCTTTGCAGATTATAAAAGAGAGAAGTCTTAATTTCAGATTTTGAATGCTGTTTGAAGTTTAATTTTAAAAGCGTCAGGCCAAAGTTGCACTGATAATGTAATCTTCTAAACAAGGCACTCAAAGATAGAGCATTAAAAGATCATTTCTCACCAAACAAGAATTTGAGCCACCCTAAGGAGAATAATATTTGTCTTCAGATGGTGCTCACTAAATCAGTCTTAATTTTAAACGAGAATGAAACTATGAGACTATCTGTGCCACTCCCAGGAAACCCAAGCAGACAGACACGCATGGAGCCAGCTCTCCTTCCAAAGGGCAGGAACAGCCAATTCACATGCATGATGGGAAGCAGTCCCTCCCTGTTCCAAAACCTTTCTCATATGAGAAGCCAAAAAAGCACCTACATTAGAAAATTAAGGCACGCTCTACATATTTGGCTGCAAAGTTGCTCAGCCTGGACAAGGCAACGACATGGTCATGCAGCAACCCCGGCACAAAAGAACCTCTCCACGGGGTCTCTGCCTGACTTCTCCTCCTGCTGGATCAGAGAGGAATATTACGTCCAACCTCAATGTGCTCAGGGATGTCAGGAACTCACCTGTTTCTAAACACACTCATGCGATCCACTAATAAAAGGACAGGGAATACATATTTGAACCAACCAGCAAGAATCATAGAATCACTTGGGTTGGAAGAGACCTTCAAGATCATCAAGTCCAACCATAAACCTATGCCAAAACCACCCCTAACCCATGTCCCTCAGCACCACGTCTGCCTGGCTTTGAAATACCTCCAGGATGGCGATTCCACCACCTCCCTGGGCAGCCTGTTCCAATGCTTGAGAACCCTTTTGGTAAAGAAGTTCTTCCTAATCTCCAACCTAAACCTCCCCTGGCACAACTTGAGGCCATTTCCTCTTATCCTATCTCTTATTACTTGGGAGAAGAGATTGACCCCACCTGGCTATAACCTCCTTTCAGGGAGTTGTAGAGAGTGAGAAGGTCTCCCCTCAATCTTCTCTTCTCCAGGCTGAACAATCCCAACTCCCTCAGCTGCTCCTCATAAGACTTGTTCTCCAGACCCCTCACCAGCTCCTTTGCCCTTCTCTGGACACGCTCCAGCACCTCAATGTCTCTCTGATACTGCGGTGCCCAAAACCAAACCCAGCACTCAAGCTGTGGCCTCACCAGTGCTTAGAACAGGGGCACCATCACTGCCCTGCTCCTGCTGGTCACACCATTCTTGATACAGGCCAAGATGCCATTGGCCTTCTTGGCCACCCAGGCACACTGTTGGCTTGCATTCAGCTGACTGTCCACCAGGTCCCCCAGATCCTGATTCAGCCTCAGCTTTGAGTCAGCACATTATTTATGCCTTCTGCAAGGGCTCAGGGCCAGCTGAGCACACAGAGCCCACCCAAATCACCCAGGTGTGCTCCTCAGGAACTTGGAAGGCAGAGGCTTTGCTACAGATGTTCCAAATTATGGCTCGTTTGCTTAAGCCACTCTGCAAATGAGATGACCATCATCTCCTCTTTCAAAGTTTGCATGCTGGGAATATCGGCCTACCTTCGCTTCCATGACCACAGTGCCAAGGAGATGAGACTTCTTTTGCCTACGGAATATTTTTACCAATACCTGCACACCTACAGATGTACCCATGCAGCACCGTTTGCATTAAAGGCAATGAGTTTTTGGACAAGGGATTGTCCTTTTTTTATCTACGTGGCATCTACAGCAATTCAGCCTTCACTTGGTGATGCTGAACTTCTACTACAATAAAATTTTCTTCTTTCAGATAACACGTTCCTATGGATTATTCTGAACTCTTTGCAGCCTCTGCCGGTGGCTGTTATGAAAGTGGGGACTGCTCCTAAATCCAACAGAAAACAATATAATCCTGTGTAGACCAGCAATAGGAAGCCCACACTGGATCCCTTTTCTTTTTTAATTGGCAATAGTGATCCTAGGCTAGGCTGCCTCCCTCCAGAGAAAGGCAGGATGTCCTCTGATGACGCTCACAAAGATGGGAGGCTGTTCAAAGAATGAGGACACGCTGCGTTTGTGGACCGTGCTTCATCCAAGTATCTCAAGCTCTTCGGAAGCGTAGCAGGAAACGTGCAGCACCGCTGCCCTGGAAACGTGCTTACTGCAGCCAAGCAGGGACGGCCGCAGCGTCTTCCTTCTGCTCCTGGCTCCCTTCCACCTGGTCCCTGCGCCGGGCAGGACACGGGCGGGAGCGCCGGGCTGAGGAAAGCTAACTAGCACATTTTTCAAGTTGTCAAACCACATCTACGTTTGTGCTTAAGAATGGATTACGGAGAGTATGCTAAGCTAACATTGTTAGTGTAAGGATTAAATCCCCAGCGCTCCGGGCGCTCAGCCCTCTGCTCGGACCACGAGAACAGTCCAAGGTTTATACCCACTTCCTTCCAGCTTTGAGTTACAGCTCCTCAGAGGAAGGCTGCCGGTGCGTCCCACTCGCTGTGTGCCGCAGCACATGCCTCCTGCAGACGCAGCGCCAACCCCGGGCCCCGCTGAAGTCTTCCAAGAGTTTTTGTTAAATACTTACTCCCAGTCAAGTCGGCGGGGATTTTGTTCAACGTTGCCAAATAAATAATTCCAGATTTGAAACAACTGACTGCTGCGTACTCGGGTTTAAGGAGTAAAGCATTTGGGCTGCGTCCTGCGCTGAACTTCCACAGCCTCCGCCACCATCTTCTCCATTGGTCCCCAGCTGCCACTTTCACAAATATAATGGTTAATAAGTACTGTGGCCACTTCCAAATAGCTTATTTAAATTAGGTTGTGTGGGGCTGACTAGATGCTTCCCATGGCAGTTCATTGCTGGCTGTTATTCACGTGTGCAAACCCCAGCCTGAAGCCACAAAATCATTCGGAGTCCGACGTTACGATTTCCACACCGCACCTAGCGCCCTCCGAGCAATGTCACCAGGCACCACCGCAGCCACCGCTTTGTTTTCAGGCCCTGCCACATTCATCCTCACAAGGCTCAGATGTGTTTTGAGTTAGTTCTTCACGGACTCCAAGACCCAGAAGCCAACGATCACACTGTGCAAGGTGCTCAGAAGAGCTGTGAATGAAAGGAGGGGTCCAGGGGGAACGACACTCCGCCTCCAGCGCAATGCACGATACAAGATTTTTCCATTGCAGGTGTTCGACCTCTCCCAAGGGAAAACTGGAAGAGGCTGCAAGCCATGGGAGAGCACTGTAAATGGCCTCAGAGCAGCAGTAAGGCTATTGCAGCACCTCAGTTTCCACCCTGTCCCACCTGCTCAGGGACGGTCCCTCGTGTTTCTTACGATCACACTGACCTTGGTACGTTTCTTAAATATTAAATCAATAACAAAGACTTACAGTTTTTAAAACAGAGGAGGAGAAAGCCCACATAAAGAAGAAGAGTGGCATGGAGACCGCTTTACCTTCTTGGTATCTGTAATATGTGCTTTTGTCTGAGTACTGTTGAGATTAGTTTCCTCCCTTTGCACCAGCTTAAGTGAAGAGTAATCCTTTAGAGAATGAAAGGCCCACAATACTGGTTTTAGCTGTGGACCAGCTGCTTCTGTAACCCAACCTGGCTTGAAATGAAATTTATTTACATAGCATGCTTGATACCTTTGAGAAAATCTACTACTTAAAATACTTCAAAGGATCACTTTGTACTGGAGATGGGACAGCCAAGGAGACTATATTCTCTGCACGTATCGCTAAATTCTTACAAGGCATCTTAGGGTGGAGATATTTGTCTGTGAAGCTAAAAACAATCCAACAAACCCAACCCCTTTCCAACTGCATTCAAGACAGCACAGAGAAATCTGCGGAGCGCTCATCAGTCCTTTCTGCTGGTTCTTCCCAGTCTATGATGAAGCAGTAGCTTGAAATGCAGGCTTGGTGCTTGGGAGCTATGTGGGCATGTTAAGTTTAAAAAAGAAATTCTTGAAACGAACCAGTCAAGCCCTTGTGTGGAAAGGACTTTACTAGATCATGAAGAGAGAGACTTCATCTTCATTAAGTAAAACATTAAAGGAAATGTTCTAACTTACAGCACTATACATTAATGCGCAGCAACGTAAGGGGTTTAATTGCCTGTTGTTTTCCCACCATAAATTACTACCTGCAGCTAATGGAAAACCTTCCTCCAGACCTGTTCATGCACCTCACTCCTATTTCATACATTCACGCTGGATGGAAACAGCTGGGCAGCCTGGAGTTGTCCAAAGTCCATACAAATGGGCATGTTTTGAGAAAGTAATGACCATTTAAGAATATCGCACGTGTTTGATAGAAGCTGTTCAAGTAGCCAACTACATGTAATACTCTGCAGGTTTTATGACTGCATATATCTGAATTTTATAATTAACCAGAACAGGCTGAAGATGTCCTGCAGTGACTTAATACAACAGTGGGACAGGATGTCTCCATGAACCCTCTTTGTTTGCAGCCGAACAATACCCACACCCAAATACACGCATGAAAATTTTTCACTCCCAACCACAAGGGCTTTCCTCCAACCTTCAAGTCCCACCTGTGTCTCCCTTCTACACCCTCTTGCACTTTATAACATCGCCTAAAAAAAGTGCCTGAGAAGATGCACACGTGCACCCAGAAGAGCTACAACCTGGTGCCTGAGGGGAGGCACGAGTGGTAGCATGCTTTCCTCCAAGTCTCCTACAAGTCCAAGCCCTGCCTCGTAACAAAGTCCACCATCCAGCTTCGTTTCTCTGTAAAGTCATGTGTGAAATCCTCTTATGGGTCACAAGAGCGGGGAAATCCCAAGGAAGAGCGCTAACTCCAGCCCAGGCTCAACAATCTCAGTGTGAAGAAAAAGCGCTGAAAAAAGCCTACCTAGGCGTCCTTCTGCTGCAAAACCTAACAAAATACTGAGTCAGCTTCCAAAGGGGAGGCTAAAACCCACAGGCTGTGCAAATTCTAAACCCCACAGGTCTGGCAGGCGCTGCCCGCATGACCCTTCACTTTGGTTACGCTTCAAGAAGTCGTTTTCCAACCTTTCCTTAAGAAGATCTACGACACGGAGGTAAAAACAAAGTAAAAACATGTATACCTTAAAATAGCCCCCTGAAGTCACCAGGAGGGTAAGCTGAGTTTTCTCCAACATTTAGGAGGTCTCTCGGTTACTTTGGGCATTCCGGCATAGGAATATTTTCCTGCGCTCTGCGCCCACCTTCAGTTTTTTGCTGCCAACCCCCCTTTTTCATACTTCTACTTTTTGCCCCATTTAACATCACTAAACCAAACTCGAGGCTGATGTGGGCTTCAGGCTTCCACAACTACGCTGCTCTCAGCACAGAGACAATATTCACTTGGTTCTTCTCCTTCGGGCAGTACTGGGTTGCTGTTCCTGGGTGCCCCAGGGGTGTGTATTTGCCACATGCCTGCACTCAGAGCCCTGGATTTCTAGATAATGCGCTTTTGATATGGACTCTGATACGATTTGGCTGGTACTTACCTATCCTTGATTATTCATTAATATTAAGTAAGATCAGACAAGCTCCCAAGGCATCACAGGCAAAGACACCAGGGCAGGCTGTTTCCCACCTGATGGCACCCATGGGAAATAACACCCTCAAGGTGAAGAGAAGTTATTTACAGGAGAAAAATTCAGATGGATGGCAACTGGCATAAGCCAGCCTTGAAATCTTACACAACAAACAAGGAAACAAACAAACAAAAAACCCACCCACAAAGTTAAAAAACAGTCGTGTGGCTTGGGAGAGCAGCTGCCTCTTGTGCCACTGGTCTTAAGTCTAGTTATACACAGTGTGGGACATCCTGCAAAATTAAAATTACAAAACGTAACTACAGATAACTGCTAGAGGCAATCCACAAACTCTGACTTCGAACGGCATCTGCCCGAGCCCTGGCTCCAGGGACTTCACATCACTTCCTCACTCTGGAAGCAGGTGGAGGGAGGTCATCCTCCCCCGCTACTCTGCCCTGGTGAGACCTCAACTCTAGTCCTGTGTCCAGTTCTGGGCTCCCCAGTTTAAGAAAGACAGAGAACTGCTGCAGAGGGTGCAGCGAAGGGCTACGAAGACGATGAGGGGGCTGGAGCATCTTTCTTATGAGGAAAGGCTGAGGGAGTTGGGTCTTTTTAGTCTGGAGAAGAGAAGACTGAGGGGGGATCTCATCAGTGTTTACAAATACTTAAAGGGAGGGGGCCAGGAGGATGGGGCCAGGCTTTTTTCAGTGGTGCCCAGTGACAGGACAAGGGGCAATGGGTATAAAATCAAATATAGGAAGTTCCATCTGAACATGAGGAGGAACTTCTTTCCTTTGAGGGTGGCAGAGCCCTGGCACAGGCTGCCCAGAGAGGTGGTGGAGTCTCCCACTCTGGAGACATTCCAAACCTGCCTGGACGCCATCCTGTGCAACCTGCTGTAGGTGGACTTGCTCTGGCAGGGGGGTTGGACCAGATGATCTCCAGAGATCCCTTCCAACCCTTAACTTTCTGTGATTCTGTGACTCTGTGAAGTCACTTCTCCAGCCTTTAGCAGTAAAACGATGTGTTAGTGATGCTCCAGCCGAATTTGCTGCAAGACTTTTATCTTCTGCCTAGGACTAAGCACTTCAGAAAAGCTTTCCATCCAGCCTGTGACCACTTACAGTTTCTGAAACCAACTCTGCCTACATCACTGTAATCGGATTTTAACTCATTAGTCTCTATGGCTAATGGTAGCTTGTGTCCTACGGCAGTGTTTCACATGTCAGTGTACTGACTCCAGACAAAGCCTTTTTGTGCTTTTGCCCCTAACCCAGCAAATACCACTCAGAGAACACTGAAGCTCTGGAAATTCCAAGAAACCAGATAATATGAAAAAGGGCCTGAAAAAAACATTTAATTAACTCCTCTGCGCAGGAAAGACATGGACCTTTCGGAGCGGGTACAAAGGAGGGCTGTAGCTCCTCTCCTATGAGGTGAGGCTGAGAGAGTTGGGGGTGTCCAGCCTGGAGAAGAGAAGGCTCCAGGGAGACCTTAGAGCCCCTTCCAGTCCCTAAAGGGGGCTACAGGAAAGATGGGGACAGACTTTTCAGCAGGGTCTGTTGTTGTTGTTCATCCTATAGGAAGAAATGTTTTACACTGAGGGTGGTGAAACACTGGCCTGGGTTGCCCTGAGAGGTGGGAGATGCCCCATCCCTGGAAACATTCAAGGCCAGGTTGGAGAGGACTCTGAGCAACCTGATGTAGTTGAAGACGTCCCTGTCCTCAGCAAGGGGGTTGGACTAGCTGACCTTTAAAGGTCCCTTCGAACCCAAACTATTATATGATTCTATAATTCTATAACATTTATGCAGAGTAAACTGGAGTTCTTGGGTAATTATCAGCAGATCATAGTAAATACTACAGCGAAATCATGCTCTACTGAAAATTATTTGCTCGTGAAGACAAGCCTTCAGTCAATGCTAAACCATGCTGCCATTCACACATACGATTTTAGTAACAGCTGTTTCCTCCCCACGAAAAGGCACCGCCTTCTTTGGGGGGAAAAAAAAATCAATAGAGTGATGTCTCCATTGTCGCATAGCTCAAGGAACCCAGCTCATTTGCTCTCCAAGCCTGGTAGGCTTCCAGAAGACAACACAAGGGAAACCCACCCACGTGATAAGCTCCAACAAGGCTGCAGAACGCAAGCACAGCTGTGAGCTGGAACTGGCGGTGGGCCAGCCCCCAGCCCAGGACCCCCAGAGCACGGCAGCAGGAGGGCTGAGTGCCGCAGGGCTGCCGGATCGCGGACTAGCCAGCCCCGGCCCCTCACCTGCACCCGCAGCCTGCGGGGACTGTGCTACGCAGGGACCGTCTCGCCTTCCCGAAGGCTGTCCTCCATACAGCTGCTGTATCTAGATTGTCAGCACAATTGAAAAACAGGTAGAAAAATGAAAGTTTGGTACCTTCCTAAGCTAAATTCAATAGCCGCTGCCAAAAGCCAAAAGCCGCCAATACGTAGAATAGAATCACTTGGGTTGGAAGAGACCTTCAAGATCATCAAGTCCAACCATAAACCTATGCGAAAACCACCCCTAACCCATGTCCCTCAGCACCGTGACTACCCATCTTTTAAATACCTCCAGGGACGGTGATTCCACCACCTCCCTGGGCAGCCTGTGCCAATGCTTGAGAACCCTTTCGGTAAAGAAGTTCTTCCTGATCTCCAACCTAAACCTCCCCTGGCACAACTTGAGGCCATTTCCTCTTGTCCTGTCACTTGTTCCTTGGGAGAAGAGATTGACCCCACCTGGCTATAACCTCCTTTCAGGGAGTTGTAGAGAGTGAGAAGGTCTCCCCTCAACCTTCTCTTCTCCAGGCTAAACAATCCCAACTCCCTCAGCCGCTCCTCATAAGACTTGTCCTCCAGACCCCTCACCAGCTCCTTTGCCCTTCTCTGGACACGCTCCAGCACCTCAATGTCTCTCCAATACTGCGGTGCCCAAAACTGAACACAGTTCACATGTACAGAGACGTTCTCTGTTTGGTTGACTATAGTCTGTACCCAGTAGCCATCACTGCACAGGAGGAAAAACCCACTATTTAAGCTGGCCCACAGGTATTTGTAAGCTGCTGACGCCCTGGCAGGGTGGCAGAGGCAGGTGGCAGAGGCTGGCAATAGCAACTTCACTTGGGATAACAGGGCAGGTCACTTGAAGAAGAATAATAAAATTACCCCTCAGAGAGACGCAGAAATACAAGCCAACGTTTGGATCTGAGTTTCGCTACCCTGAATCTGGGAGATACTATTTAGATACAAACCCAAAACAACAAGCCAGAATCCCAACCACTTTCCCAAAGGATTAAGGCATCCTCCTCCCAGCCCCCATTCAGAAAATCTGGCTGGAGAGTACGTAACAGCAACTGTTTACCCCGTTAAAGCTAGGCAGTAAGAAAGGACAGCCTCCTCCAGCTTCCCACAAATTCGGGCAAGATAAACATCTCTGTCATAAGGCGTGAGCCTCTCCGCTTTTATTGACAGAAAGTGTCAGAGAATGGGAGGGGCTGAATCCATCCTCTGATTAGCAATTAAACACATGGAGCGGGGCAAGCCTCCGGGCAGCAATGCCCTCCCCATTGATTCATAGAAAACCTTCTCACATAAATTACCCATCCCCATGATTTTAAAGCTGGGGTATGCCCTTGACGAAGGGCTTGCAAATCCGGCGGGGGTCCAGAGGGCTGTGGGTAGATCTGCGCCCCCCTCGCCACGCGCGTGCCCTCCCGTGGGGACAAGCCCTGGGGGTCGCCCCACGCAGCCGCGACAGTCCGGGATGCCGGATGCTGCGCAGGATCCGTCCCTTTGGCTTGAACTCGCTTCCACAAATAGCAAACGCATCCTGGTTTCACGGGAGACACGCGGCGCCCGTGCGTGGATGCCTTGGAGCTCCCCGGCTTCCTCGTGCGCCGCGGGCTGGGGTCCAGCGACACCCACCTTGGCCGGCGACGCCGTGATTTACGCTGGCAGATGGAGGCGAGATCAGAATCGGGTCTTTTCTCCATGAAAGGTATTACATAAAACCAAAGGGCTATTCACGTCACCGGCCCATCTCCCTAATTAAAAGCCGCAAGACTCCGAGGTGGGTCCGAGCGAGCGATCAATCCTCCCGACACAATGTGCCCGCAGAGACGTTTGCAGAACACGTCTGACGCTGCCGAGGGCTTTGTTTCCCCCGCACCTCCTTCCCCCGGCATAAAAAGCTGCGATTGAAAAGTCCTGCTCCTTGGAGGGAGCGCTGGTTTTTATCAGATGGTAACGACAAGTACATCATGAAATCATTTAATAGTTCTCATTAAATGCATTGCTGGGGAGCAGGTCTGATTTATGGATGGTATGCCGCGGGTATAAATAAGCTGCGCTTTGCTTGTAACACAGCTGGTCGAGAAAATTAATGTTTTGTTTTCCATAACCTTTGTACTCTCCCTTCCTCTGCTACTATGGCAAAGCTCAAAGCGTGTAACCTGATCGTTCCCGGGAAGAGGATGCATGTCCCACCGCCTCGCAGGGGCTCAGCCCCGCGCTCCAGTTGGCCCGAAGCCACCACCAGTAACGCCTGGATGTGCCGCCCCGCTTCAATCCCAAACCCCAACCCAGGCGCTCGCGAGCACACTCGCCTCTTTGGCATTTGTGCTGGAAGTCTTGCTGGAACGGCCTCTCCTGGCAAGCTCAGGTCCAAGAAATACTGATATATTTAGCACTGCTGCTTAACTTTCCATCATTAAAAGCCCAGTATTCCTTTTTCTTTTGTGTCCAGGGAATAGGACAAAAGCCACTCAAACCAGATGAACATCCGTCTTCGGACGAGAGGAAATACGAAGCCATTGCAACACCGGACAGTGGCCAGAGACACTTTTTAATGCTTATATTAACCATGGCACCTAATCCTAAGCAAACACTTCATCAGCAGCATTATGTTTTTTTCAGAAGACCTTCCAGTCCCAGCACAAGGTGTACACCGTGCATGTGATTGGGCACAGGGAAAATCAAACTTTCAGGGCAGACAGATGTTGAGGAGGCTTAGGAGAGAGTCGATTTACACAAGGACAGAGGGAAGGGCTTTGCAGTCGTATGGTTCACATCTGGAATTTACAGGCCTGATAATTTTATAACCCTCTCCTTACGGTCTTGACGCGATGCAATATTCTCCTTCACTTCCCAGCCCCAGCGACGCTTCAGCGCTGCTGCAGGGATGCAAGAAGCATCCTCGTGTGTCTGACAACTTTATGTGACTCCAAGACTGCACACCACGTTGTAAAAAAGGTAGCGGGAAGCTTGCAGAGCCAGTGAGGTGCATATGGGCACTGGTATTTCACGGGTATTAAAACATGAAGCCTTAAAATCAAAGAGAAAAAAGACCCAGTTTCGGTTTACTTCTCACAGCAAGTCCCTTTATGTCTCATTCGGAGACCCTTCTGCTTGCTTTTATGGTATATATATATGAGCCTTTCTTCATAAAAGCCACTTTATATATTTTTTTTCTGGTTGAAAGTAAGAAACCTCTCACTCGGCCAACCATTTTTCATGTGTACATAACGCGTGAGGCTGTAAACTCACTGCAAGGAGAGATGCTCAGGCAGGACTCAAAGCACTGAGACAGCCAAGAACAAAACAATGTGGAAATCACCTCCAACCATAGCAGGAAATGTGGAAAAGATTAATGTCTTTTAAGACTAATATTTTCACATTTTCACAGACAGAGCTCCAGCACGGTCACAGCTGCGTGCATATTCCAGGCATTAACTTTGTGCGTGGACTCGCCATCTGCCTAAAACCAAACCATCAGGCTTAGCTTAGCCACATACTTGGAATCTAAACCCAAAGAAATTAAGAGCATTTCCTTGGGAGGCAACACAGATTTTGGCAACTGCCGGGAGGTTTTAAACATTTGAAAGTAATTGCTAATACACAAAGAAACGGGAATTGAGGAGGATTTTCCCCAGGTTGGACAGCAGTATCCATCTCCACTCCAACAGCTATTGAAAAGTTGGGCTCAGTCTAACATGCCCCACGCAGATGTCAGCACCATCCCCAGAACACGGATACACACATCAGCATTTATGTTACTCTTTTTGAATGCCTGTTTCTCTGTAGACGAAGAAAATTCTTATTCAATTACCCTCCATTAAAATGATACATAAAACGGGAAGAAAACTGATTTCAATAGGAAAAAATTATTGGACTAGTTTATAGGGTATACTTACTCATAAGGCAAATTTTTGCTAGGCCTGGTGATGGATTAAGATGAATCTGACCTAATGGCTCCGGCTCTTCCCTCGAGTTCCTGGCTCGATAATTAAGAGGGATTTCATTATTTCTTGGAATTTAGTTATGCAAAAATACATCAGTTTTGCAGAGGTTGTT
Organism: Chionis minor; assembly: GCA_013398295.1. Lineage (NCBI taxonomy): Eukaryota > Metazoa > Chordata > Aves > Charadriiformes > Chionidae > Chionis > Chionis minor. The sequence goes on from VZSF01001340.1 coordinate 363,603, forward strand.
AACTCCAGGGCTTCCACCGAGCCACGCTGACGGCAAGGTTGATCCTGAGCTGATGCAGCTCCAAACCTCATTTTTCCCGGGATGAACCAGTGTTTCATTTTATGGCTATTTGGGCTTATAAGAGAGGCTGGGAAGGACTGGAGGATGTGGTGGGCTGACTCCTGCCTCTGACACTGGCCTGGCGCGTGACCTCAGGTACATCACTTCGCCTTTCCATGTACTGGTTTGCCCAGCTGAAACGTGAGAATAATGGTACTTAGCTCCTTTGCGGAAGCACTTTGAATCTTCCATATGAAAAAGCCAGATATAGAAGAGTGAGGTGTTTCCAGTCCCTTCAAGATAAAGCGGGGACAAGATTCAGTGATGGATGGATCTGTGGCCAAGCCCAAAGCAGGGGCCGGACGATGATCAGTCACAAAGTGTTTGGGACGATGCCCTGGCCAGCTGGGAGTCATAAATGGGTTTTGGCATCGACTTCAAGGGCATCAGGGCTTCACCTTCTACGCTGCAGAGTCTCATCTATAAACCAGAAATAGCAGGAATGGTGTCTTTCCATTCCCTCTCCCCAGCACTGATTTTGTGTTCTGTGGGCATAGACGGTGTCTTATCTAAATGGTTAAACTCAGGTTTGATAGGAACCTGGAGGGATTACTGAAATAACCCTATGAGCACCAAGACTAGCAATGACAAGCAGCAGAGCGAGAGAGCAGGAGGGAGAAGCTGTTTGCGGATCAGCACTGATCTTGGCCTTTCTAACACCAATACCAAGAATATAACCGAGAAAAACCCCCCTAGAGCTGACCTCTGCCTCATGATTGGATTTCTGCCAGCACAAATTTAGAAATTTGGGTGGTTTGCTTGTGTGCAAAGATGTCTCCTGCACAGTTTCCACTAAATGTATACAAGAACGTGATGGCCCTGCGTTCCTTCCAGAGCACCGAGTCCTGGGTCTGCAACGCCTGGGTAACTGCACGGCTCCGTGTAGCTGTTGTGGCAGCCCCACAACAGACACTAGAATCAAAACCCAGAGTCTTGTGTTTGGCACCCACGTTTAATGGTGCCTTTGTGACCGCGCACAAATCGTTTAATCTATATTCTAATTTCAACATGAATAAAGCAAAGCAAAAATACCCAGCCTTCAACCACCAGAGACCTGGGAATGAAAAGCAACGTACTGACAAAAGCAAGCTCTGGGTATCCCTTAAGCATGCTCCAAGTCTCTTTTTCCCACCTAGACATCATTTGCATATCCTCTCAAGGCTCCAACATGCTTTAGAGATGTCCGAAACGTTAGGATTACGATCACACAAACCACTCAGGTTCACCTACCCCTGTGCAAACCCCTGGACCGGCAACAAATCGGTTCGTTTTCTCCAGACAGGGGATGGGAGCAGCTATTCCTGAGAGCCAACACTTACAGTCATTGCCCCCGAGGAACTGAGCTGCTGCCAGGAATTAAAAGTAGCCAGCCCTTCCTTGCTTATTGTAAATATTTTGCAGCCAGTAATTACAGCCTATTTCAATTCTCCACCCTGGAAAAAGCTCGCTGTTCCTAAGCAGGGGCAATCAAACTGTTAGTGACTGCTTCTTCCAACACCTCCAGCTTCCCTTTGGAGTCCTTCTAGAGATCCCTGTCCTCCACCCTCCAAAGGATCATGACCAACAGTTTGAAAGTCCCTCAAGGAAGTGGCGGCTTTGGTTGACAAGAGATGTCCAACCCGTGCTGGAACAGGCCAAGCCTCTTCTTGCCCAAACAAGTGAATCACAACAAGCAGCCACCTCCTAAAGAGTTAAAATGAAGCGTTCTGCTAACACTTAAGCATTACAAATCTTTTCAGTTAAAATAAATTATTCAGGAGATGTCATCCTCCCATCAGCACCATCTGAGCTACATTTTTAATAGTTCTGTGCGCTGAACACGTTCTGTCATAATATCGGTGATACCAAGGCTGCGAGACGAAGGAGGAGGAAACGCAAACGCGCTATGGAACACGAAAGGCTGAGCTGCTCTCTCTTAAGAGCCATAAAACACGTGCGGCCCAAGGCAGAGGAGAGATCAGTGGTCCCAGTTACCTTGCAGAGGATTGAAACAAACAGAAATAACACACCGACTTCAGGAATCACAGGAGCCTCTTTCTTTTCCTTCAGAACCACTACCCTTCCTGGATGGATCATTCACCCACCACCTTCCACTGTCTTAGGACTCACTTACAGCGGGAAGGAATCCACACTGTGACCCCACCAGATTTTTCCAACTGTAAGCTGGAATTGGGATCTACCCTCAAGGTTGCGTGGGCTTATAACTAAACAATGAAGTTTGTTGCTCCATGTCTCTAGGAGTAGGAATAAAATGAAGGAGCATTATATTAAAAAAATAACTGATCTGCCCACTGACCCATGTATTCATTTATTTGTCCAAATCACGTACCGCATGCAGAAAACAGATATAATCAAACACAAGCAACTAGAGGGAAGCAGATCTGAGCCTAATATGTAGGAGAACATTCCATCAGTTCAATGCCTGTGATGCCCGAATTGTCCGTGTGCCTACAGCATGGACAATGCCTGCGATGATACTCCAGGACACGATAAAAACAGCGTCCGCTTTGAGAGGTGGGCAATACAGGGGTCAGACTGCTCCACCCCCGTGACTCAATTTGTCTTTCACAGTCAAACCTCCCTCCACTCTCAGCATGGGTAGAGAGCAAGAGTAAAGGATCCCTGATGGAGACATCTCCTGATCTTTCATTCTGACTCTGCAGAGCTGCTACACACCCCAGTCATGTCCACCTGCCCAAACCCTCCTCCCTCCCGTCCCTGTTTCTGTCCCAGAACATGGAGGAGAGCAAGAGGACCAAGTTTTGCACAGAGAAGCTGTCTGGGGCAAGTTAACCCCAAGACAGGGGCCTCTTGTCCTACCAGTCAGGGGAGACGGGCTGTTGTGGAGTGACCGCAGATGTCCATGCTTCTTGCCTCTGAGCAGGGAAACAATTTTGTCCCTAGTGTTTTCTGCCTGCAGCTTATCACAGAATCACAGAAAAGTTTAGGTTGGAAGGGACCTTAAAGACCATTTAGTTCCAAACCCCTGCCATGGGCAGGGACACCTTCTGCTAGACCAGGTTGCTCAAAGCCCCATCCAGCCTGGTCTTGAACACTTCCAGGGGTGTGGAAGCTTCACCTCCTTCAACCAAGAGAGAAGGAGACACAATGAGTAACTGTGAGGCTCTGGCAAATCAAAACATGGAAAAGGGATGGGGATATGGGAGATCCTCAGCCTTCTCCAGCAGCATCCGTGTCAGACTTACAAAGGCACACAGCAAAACCTAACTTCTGAGGAGCAACCACCACCTATGTTTTCTCTTGTCTCACAGATGGGAACAGCTGCCGACACCAGGGCAGCGGCAGCTCAGAAGGTCCGTTTTGCTCTTCGGTGTAACTCGATAAGGTTAATTGAGGGTGTTTTGCTAACTGGTGATTCTCCTAAGGCAGACTAAGAAATACGAGATGTCTGCTCAGGCCAATAAGGATGGAAGAATGGACCAAGATTTGGCAGAGGTTATGGAAAAAATACAGACTTTTGTTCGTCGCTCAGAGGTAAAGGTGAGCACGAGGCGTGAAAGCGCTCTGGATGCCCGCAAGCACTCCCACTATTCACCCCGGCACCTCCTCGGGATTTGAAAGGATTCTGCAAAGCAAAAAAATGCTGCGGTCACTTATGAGTGGGCCCAATGACTGAATAGCTAGCAAAGAAAACCCATACATGCCCAGGCTGGAATGAAGAAAATTCAAATGCAAATATGCTGAAGTATTGCTTGAGTTCCCCAGGGAGCGGCAGAATGAACGTTTGCCAGCACGGTGATTTCTGGGAGTCAAGAATGTGCCCAAAGGAGAATCAAGTGACGCCACCAACCTTTGAGAATGCAGTCAGGGCGCCAAAGCCTGAATGCACCATCAAACTACAAGCTCAGAGATGACACCGCTCTCTACCACGTAGAAAAGAGAATAGCAGCACCCTGCGATAAAGCCAGAACTCCACCACCTTTTCCGTTTTGGTTTATGCCTGCTTCCTCAGCTGTAAAATAGCCTACCTCCACTCACCTATGGCAGACAGGTTTCATCTGCCATGACTTTGTGTCTCATAAACTTGGACGGGAGGAAGACGAGCCGGCCCTGCGGTCAGCGACAGCACACTTTGTAAAGGACGACCTGCATCCTGGAGAGACGCCGTCCAACGGCAATCGATCATCCGGACCAGAGCGCAGAGGATACAAGTATAGGCTGAAAGTCAGCTATTGTGTGGGTGCACCTACAGGGGAACACTTGGTGGAATAAGGGCGACGAGGGTAACAGGAAGCCTGAGCCTGTTTGCCCAAGGACAGTGATTATAATAGTGCCTATCTTTATAGCATGCAATGGACATTCCTGCAAGCCTGTCACGTGCCATGAGGAGGAACATCTGGTGAAATATCTATCTTTGGATACCTGGGAGAGTGAGGAACCCTCATCCTGTCCAGTGTGAGGTGAGCGGAGCACCAGGGTGGAGAAGCAGAGGAAGGGTGAGGACGGGAGAGAGCGGGGAGAGCCAGCTGCCGGTTTGGCAGCGGTGCTGCCGAGGTATCGGGGAGGTCACTTCCACTCCGTGCCTCCTGCTTGCCCCGTGGAAAAATAGTTTGTCATCTGACATTCAAGAGACAAACACTCATCTTTGCCAGAAGTACTGAGTGGTGGATCAGTACTGAAATCTACCACAAAAAACTAATTCTCTGCAGGGCCTGATAGTGGTTATGCTACCTCCAACAGCAGGAGTTGAGGTCTTTTAAATGAAATTTTTGCCAAGGACAGAACTAAGCCCCTGCGCTGCTGATGTCCTTGGGGAAAGCACATTTCTGGGTGCCCTCCAGAAAGCCGCCCCTTTGCCTTGTCGCGTTACTGCCCATCCACTCCAGTGGTACCACTTGCTCCCTGGGAGGCTGAAGACAGTTCTAGGTATTTCCAGACCTGGTCTGTATTAACTTGGCCACTGGAGAAAGAAAAGAAACCTGGCCTTGGTGCAGCAGCTAGAAGTCCAAAAATGCAGTGACCTTGGGAATACCGAAGGAGCGATTTGTTGTTCAGACACCCTGGCAGTGGCTGCATTAAGAATGCATGGCCTCTGCTGTGTTCAGTTTTGGGCACCGCAGTACAGGAGAGACATTGAGGTGCTGGAGCGTGTCCAGAGAAGGGCAATGGAGCTGGTGAGGGGTCTGGAGAACAAGTCGTGTGAGGAGCGGCTGAGGGAGTTGGGATTGTTCAGCCTGGAGACGAGAAGGTTGGTTGAGGGGAGACCTTCTCACTCTCTACAACTCCCTGAAAGGAGGTTATAGCCAGGTGGGGTCAATCTCTTCTCCCAAGGAACAAGCAACAGGACAAGAGGAAATGGCCTCAAGTTGTGCCAGGGGAGGTTTAGGCTGGATATTAGGAAAAACTTCTTTACCAAAAGGGTTCTCAAGCATTGGAACAGGCTGCCCAGGGGGGTGGTGGAATCGCCATCCCTGGAGGTATTTAAAAGATGGGTGGACGTGGTGCTGAGGGACATGGGTTAGGGGTGGTTTTGGCATAGGTTTATGGCTGCACTCGATGATCTTGAAGGTCTCTTCCAAACCAAGTGATTCTGCGATTCTATGATTCTATAAAGTAGAATATGTGTTTGGTGAGAATAATAAAGCACCCGAACAGGAAAGCTGGAGCCGTTCCCTCTCTCTCCCTGCGTTCCCTCTCTCAGCAGCCTCACAATTGCTTTCTGGTTGATGACTTTGAGGGCGAGAGCACGATCAAACAGGTGGGCTGGGAGGTGCAGGGGTTTTATCCTGCCATCTGTCCCCAGAAAGCCCCCACCAGAAATAAAAAGGACGGGTGGGAAAACGACCGAGAGTGACGGAAGCAGCAGGATTCGGAAACATCAGCAAAGCTGGGACCAGGTCCAAGCTGGTGCCCGCGCTGGCCGAGCCCTGTTTTTAATATAAATCCCTAAAATTGGTCACTGCTTACCCCCTAGGTACTCTCGCAGGGCAGCTTTTTTGGATTATATGAAACACTCTGATCCACTTCAAGCATCCTATGGGATGGCTGCAGCCACGGCTGGGAGTGGGGGCCACCGAGGGCCCCCATTCAAGAGGGCTCCCTGTGCTTTGCCCAGGGACACCCAGACCTGGATGACCGCTCCGCAATCCCAGGAGATTTTGGGGTAAAGCCCCCTCCTGCCCCTGCCCAGGGAGCTAACGGCGTGTAAAGCCATTCAGGAAAAGCGATGCTCCGGTTCAGGTGCCTGCCCAGCGCGGGAGCCTACCGACGCGGGAAGGGTTAAGGCAAGAGCTTGTTTACTCTGCGCATTAGAGAGGGGTAGTTTGCTGGGAACACGCTGATCAATATCTCCCAGCTGCCAGTTTAATCAGGATTAAGTGAGCAGCTATTAATTTTGCTCTTTTCCAACAACATTTTGCCACTGTGTGAAAACGTTTCCTCCATCTCGAACAAATTAACCTCAGTATCATCTATCTGGACATTTTAAAGGGACTGAAAAAAAGAAAACTCCAAACCAAAACACTAAGAAGGAGGGCCAAGACCAATAATCTGGCTTTAATTAGTAGTTTTCCAGCGAGCGGCTCGCAGGAGAAGGACGAAGCAGCAGCTGGGGTGTTTGCTGCGGACAAAGCGTGCTTGCCCGGTGCGTGGTGCTGGCTGTTGAGACGAAGGGTGGATGGACACCTGCAAAGCCATGTTTGAATTCTTCAGGCACGGGATCACAGCGCCACGCAGGGAGCTGGGACCAGCAACCCAGTCCTCAAGGCCCCTTCCCAGCCCGCGAGTCCTCCAAGGTCAATGTCAGAGCAGTGCCCGAGGGCAGAGAGACCTCCTTGGTCTGCAGGGAGATGGCCAGACGCGGAGGTGTCACCACGGCAGAAGAGGTTTGACTCCTCAGGCACGCTGTTTTACTGCTAACAAGGCAAACCCCGCAGCCCTCGAGCGTCCACCCCTCCCAGCAAGTTTCAGGAAATATTTTCACATGCCGACTGGCGCAGTCTGCGGCTCACCCACAGGCACTGAATATTTATATACGTGCAAACTGCTTCACTCCTGAAACGTATCCACCTTTGGCGCGGGGTGGCAGGCAGCCACCCGGCACAGCGTGCAGCTACGCATACAAACGCGCTGAAGTAATTCAGTCTGGACTACGCCGGAGCTCTTTGGGATTAAACTCCCCGGGCTAGAGACGACAGATGCTTGCAGATCCACGAACAAACAACCACAGCACAACAGCTCCGAGGAGCCAGCTTCTGCTGTTTTGTCCTCTTCACCCTAAAAAGTCTCTTATACTCATCCATGGGGTGACTCATGGAGGAAGAGGACACATCCTAGGAAGAAGGGAAGCAGGACACACAGAAGCTCAGCTCCAAATTTTGTAAAAGCCCTCTCTCTCTTGGCTGTCGCAAAGGCACCAGAAGTTCTCCAAAGAAAGGACAACAGACAGGGCTGGACTTTCTTTCCAAGCCTTCTCTGAAATCACACTTGGCAGAGCTGCCCCAGCCTGTTGAAAGACCAAGGGAATGTGCGTGGCGAGAGCTGCTCTCAGGTTGGAGCTCTCCTGGTTTTTCTAAGCCATCTGGGCTCTGATTTAGCTCGCAGAATAAGGCCCCAACGTAAGTCCCAAACGAAAAGTCAGCTCCTAACCCAAGGGTTCAGCTCGGGGTCGATGGCAGAGGAGTGGCTGAAGAACTCACTCTTAAATCCTCTGGGTTAACGGCAGCAGGGAAATGCGTTTGCTGCTGCAAAGGAACACTCATCTGACCCTTTCCCCTTCCCCAGACCCCCTGACTCCACTGCCTCATCTAGCTGGAAAATTTCTGCTGCCATTTCCCATCTGCTGGAAAAGGAGTAAAAGACCCAGCACAGGCAGAGCTCCGGCAGCTGATGAGTTTCCCAGCCCTGGGTTATACAACCTTTCTTCTAGCCAGCAGAGCAAGGCGGTGCCTTCCATCCATCCCTGAACCTGGAGTCCCACCTGGATTAAATTTCCCACCGCCATGCCCCAGTGAAAACCATCATGCCCACCACCGTGCCCAACTGTCAATGGCAAGCAGCCTTAGACCAAACAATCCCGGTGCAAACGCAATCTGCTTCACACCCCTCATCCTTTATGTCGCTCCAAAGCTTCGTCAGATGCATGGACATCTCCCTCTCTCCTTTCTCCCTACCACTTCAGAGAGGTCCTTGAAGAAGGGAAAAATTTTGGCCACAACTCGCCAGCTGGGGTGAATTCTGTCCTCTTGGTTGCACTACAGAAGCCACAAAGAGACGGCCACAGGGTGGGGAAGCCTGCCACGCTTGGTGACAGGTCTTCTCGGAGCAAACCTCTAAAGTCTTTCACTGCCGAGCTCTGCTTCCTTCCACTCCAGCCTGCACAAACCATCTATGAATTGCAAAGTGACATCCAGCTCCCATTAACAGATGTGTGGCACTGGGCCTCCACCCTCCCCACTTATGTCAGGAATGATGTTGCCATAAATTAAACTGAAGAGCTACCGTTCAAATTGGGCCAAACCAAGCCACGTTTAGGCCAGAAGAGCGGTGATTTGAGGGAGGCTGCCACGCAGCAGAGCAGGTTCAGATAGCACTGAAGGCCAAGCCAACGTCATGCCAGAGGGCTAAAATCTCTCGGTGCCAGGTAGGATGGTGGATAAAATTCTGCTCTCCCAAGACTGGATATAATGCAGGTGACAGCCGTTACCCGGCGCTGCCACTGGGAACGTTAAAATGAGACTCTGCGCTCTTTCTTTAAAGATCTCAGTGAGTTTGACAAACATTAGGGAACTAAATCTCTCGGCGCTCCCAGGGTGCAATATAAACCGGCTGGGATATCCAGTGAGGCAGGTTTCAAAGTCCCAAGGACTCTTTCATTTGTGTTACTGAAAGGGAAACTGAGGCCCTGAGGGAGTTGTGGCAACGTTTCCTAATTTGAATGCCTGATGTTAGGCAACTCGTCCGCATGAAGAAGCCATTTACAATTTTTACAATTTTTTTTCTTATCAGATTAAAGTATTACAAGGTTGATCCCCTTCCAGACAGCTTGGTTGGCTGCGTTACGTTTCAACACTTGGATTTTTCCCACAAAAAACACCACCAGTATATTGCAGAAATTCAACCATACGCCTGCATGCGCTGCTACACACAGAGCCTCAAAAATGGCAACACCAAATAAGTATTTCCCACAAAAACAAAGATTCCCTTTAAATCATTAAAGCTGTTCTATAAAATACATACTTACTACTGCATAATTAAAAAAGCCTCTGCAACTTTAATGCATATGGCCCTTGATCATGTGGAAGCAAGAAAGAACAAAATCATTAGGAGCTAAATTATTCTAGTAGCCTATTATCATAGTGTAATCTTATTAAAGAAAATTCATGCTGGTATAGCCTCTTATCTTCTCCACTTACAGAAGAGCCATGTGGCGTATTTCTGAGTGCACAGAGATAATAAAATTATAGTGAATTATGCAGCCCGCATATGGAAAAAGGAGGATAATACTGTCCCTTGGAGGAGGGATGCTGATTTTTCTCAGGGAGGCGAAACCAGCACTACCCAGTTACTAAGTATAAAGGACTATTCATTATTATCTGCAGACAAGCAATTTTGGAGAAGATCTAGGGGCTGCCAGTGGAGAAAGGCACAGCTTGCTGCCACGGCTCGGCCAACAGCCAGTGCTGCTCGCTGGCTTCAACGGCTTCCACTGCGTCACTCAGGGTGGGCGTCCGTACCTGCCCACCCAACAACGCGCGGAGCCCTGTGCCACCAACCCTGGGCACCGCCGCTGCGTCCCCTGATACAGCAACACAGGCTGGCACTCCTCCTGCTCTCCCTCCGGCGATCCCTTCCCCGCGCGGCTGCTCCCAAGCTGACGAAACATCCCGGCGCACCACTTGGAGAGCTCCCTCTCCATCAACGTCCCTGCAACGGATCGCACTTGGCACTAAGCGAACTCAGAGCTGCTGTGAACTCACGCTAACGAAGGGCAACGAAGCTGGTGAGGGGTCTGGAGAACAGGTCTTATAAGGAGCGGCTGAGGGAGTTGGGATTGTTCAGCCTGGAGAAGAGAAGGTTGAGGGGAGACCTTCTCACTCTCTACAACTCCCTGAAAGGAGGTTATAGCCAGGTGGGGTCAATCTCTTCTCCCAAGGAACAAGCGACAGGACAAGAGGAAATGGCCTCAAGTTGTGCCAGGGGAGGTTTAGGTTGGATATTAGGAAAAACTTCTTTACCGAAAGGGTTATCAGGCATTGGAACAGGCTGCCCAGGGAGGTGGTGGAATCACCATCCCTGGAGGTATTTAAAAGACGGGTGGACGGGGCGTTAAGGGACATGGTTTAGTGGTGATTTTGGTAGTGTAGGTTATGGTTGGACTTGATGATCTTGAAGGTCTCTTCCAACCCAAGTGATTCTATGATTCTATGATTCTAATTGGCAGGGAGGACAGTGTCCACCGCTCCAGCTTCCCCACGGCTCCGCCTTGACCTGTGGTGGTCCCTGTGAGTTTTGGCTGTGCCACGCCAGGATGCTGCACTGAAGCAGGGCATGGAAACCTCACCTGGGCCGGCGCAACGATGAGGGCAAAGGATGCCCCAAGAGCCCAGGTGCAACAGAAGGCCAAAGCAAGGTGTCAGCAGGTGGCGAGGAGCAGACCTGGCCCTACACCTCCACCTTCCACCAGAAAACCACTGTGCACATCTGGCCAGAGCTGACCATGCCGTCACGGTCTGGACCAGCCCACCACGATGCTCATACAGTCCCATCCGGCTCGGCCAGCTGCTTGGGGAGAGGACGGCCCACAGTGAGAAGCCCTCTGGGTTTTGGTGCCTTTGGGCCAGCTGCTGTCTGTCCTACCCAGCCTCCACAAATGGAGTTTAGCCAGTCACGAGTTAGGGACACAAAACACAGAGCTTGTAACCTGATTTAAACATCAGCAGCGTAAGGGAGAACGGCCTCGCTTCCCTCATCACCTGCTGTGAAGGACAGGCATGCAATTAAAAGTTTTCTGTAAATGTTAATTACAGTGGACTTACTTCGCTAATGACCAATTGATCTTTTGATTGCATTAAGTTTATAAGTGTAATGAACTTAACTGAAGTATGGACTACAGTCTTGTTCTAATTAAAACGGAAGCATGAACATATATTAGGCATCAGAAAGAGTTTTAATGGCTGTTTGGGGTGACAGTGTTGAAAATATTAATGTGTTGTCTAAAGCCTGCAGCACATAATTAGATTCCTCATCTGAGTGGAATTCATGTTACTTTAAATGATGCACCCGGATAAGATTTTCTTCTGCAGTCAGAAATAGCTGGAATACAGATCTGGCTCATTACTTCCACGCCACCCTTCCTCTGCCCTCCCGTCGCAAACCCTGACTTCCTCAGGCTTGGGGAAGAGCTGAGGAAACCTCGTATTTCCGAACCACTCGGCGCAAATGCATTTTGCATATCCTGCAAAAAATATCCATATCACTTGCTACCCTGCCCTTGGGCACAAAGGTGTAGAGAGGGGAGGTCATCCTTGCCTTGCGACAGGTTGGTAAGAGCAAACAACACATATTGCTACCAGCAGCCACGGGGAAAAGGTGTTTAGTGTCTGTACATCAGTAGTGGCCAAGCAAAGTTCTGATCAGAAAAGTAAAGCAGAGCTCCAGAGGCCACAGGGTTGAAATGCCAGGAGTCCTGGAGGTTGGGAAGGGCTTGCATCTCTTCTCTGCACGCTGCTACAGCTCCGGCTCTTGCCTTTGCAGCCCTAGGAGGAACTGACCTACTTAAATCCAACTTTTTAATGCCAAATGAAGAGGAGGTTGGAAACAGGACATTCTTCCTGGAAAGCGCTGGACTTAATTTCTTCCACTCCTTTGGCAGCACCTGTTTCTGCACTTCTTTAAGACAAAATACGCAGCCCTTTCCTTTTTTCTGGATGCTGCCCAAGGCAGGAGAATGCTGTTTGCTGTAGGTGATGTCTCCATCCAGTTCCTACCCAAAGTGACACGTCTGCAAAAGTAAAAAAGTCGCCACTCCTGAGGCCTCTCCAACCACCAAAAAACTCTTTTAAAACAGCTGTGATCCCTTTTCTCCCAGGCGTGACGTTTGCCTGCCTTCAGGAACCCTTCCTGCAGGAGCTTTGTTTCTCAACCACCCGGAGATGCTTGGAAGGGCACAGGGAAAATGCAAACTTACCACCAAAGGGCAGCAAGGTCCCAAAACCACTGAGCAGACTCGGACAGTTAAAGCACAGGCTGGTGCAACGTTTTTATTTAAATTCGATGCCAGGGCTTGCTTTTTGAGAAACAGCCCAGCTGATGTCTTTGCTCCAGGTGCCCCCAGCATCATCAGGCCAGACATGCTGCTGGACACCCAGCCATGGCTCCAGCGGAAGCGTGCTGGGCTGGAGCGCAGCTGGGGGAAGGAATCTGCTCTCTAACTGGGCGTCTCCTGGACAGACAGATGGAGCTGCGGGGAGAACTGGAAATGTGCAGCTCCTTTCTGGTCTCCCGGCCATGAAGAGTGGTGGAGAGGCCCTGTAAGAGCAGCAGTTGCTCAAAGACAGGGCTGGGGAGGAAAACGTGTGAGCTCAGGAAGAGCTTGTGGTTATGAGTCAGGGTGTCACAAACCAGCGTGCGAGGTGACACTTAGACCGGTCTGAACTAAAGGCTTCCTGCCATCAAAATATCTCACTTGGGTCACACTTGAAGGAAACCGTGCTCAACAAAGCCACGCAGCAACACCTTGCCTCCAACACACGACGGAGATGTGCGACTTGTTGCAACAAGTCTGACGGTGCAAACCCTTCTGGTTGTGGTGCCACAGCACCTGCAACACCACACCCACAACCATGCCCGTACGTCTTCTCCCAGACTGTGATACAGCAGCTTGTTAGTGCTTTTATGACCGCTCTGGTCACCTCTCTCAACCCAAATCACTGCCTGAACGGGGAGTCTGGGACCGGCGGAGCTCTTCTCACCCCACCCTGCCACCACCCCGCTGCTGCTGAGCCCTGCCACAGCAGTCTCACGACATGGGTGAGCTTTCAATTCCAGCATAATCTCATTTTAGACAGCCTTAACTAGCTGTCTGACTGACTAACCCAGTCAGCAACTGATGTTTACCCAATATATCCAGCCCTGGATGGTGCATACCTGGGTGTGCCCTGAATTAATAGAGGGAGGAGAGTTTACATTAGAATTTGGAAGCTGATTTAAAAATCCTGCTGGCCTGATGTACAAGTCCATGGTATGAGTTTAGGAGCAAGGCAGAGCGGGTTTGAGCCCAGTGAGGGCTGCATTGCAACCATCACCGCTGAGAAAAGAGATACCCAACTGACCGAGCAGAGAGGAGATAGCGCCGGGGGCAATACGGCAGGGAGTAAACCTAATTAGGTGCCTATCAGGTTGCCAAGAGCTGGAGGGACAGAAGATGCTGTAAGGTGAACACATCAGCATAAGATAACGTCCCTCACGAAAGGAGAGAGCCTGCAGACAGAAGTAGCCACGTCCAAACAACTAAAAACCCTGCAAATTCGGCGTGGAAATAAAGACGAGGTTAAGGAGAAGATGATTCAATCTAATTCAAGGACAAAGACAAAACTTCAGGACAGCAACGCTCAGAAACCGAAGTGCCCAGCATCTGTTAGGAAGAATAGACAAAAAAATCCAGCTGTTGCATCAGAGGGGCACAGGTCCGTGACACCCCACGCAGAGGTTTCCCCCCCTCTGGGGCTTTGCCTTCGACGTGCTGTCACCAGGAGCGGAGGGAGAGGCACGGCGGGGAGAAACTCGTGATGGGGCCAGGCTGGGAACACCATTGCTGCAGGGATGTGTCCTTGTTTGAGTGACAGAGAATTAATTTCTCTTTCAGTAATTTCACTTTTCAGTAAGGTCTCTTCTAGTGCTTGGGAAAACTGCATTTTTAGAAGACTCTAGTGTATGAATCTGTGAAAATATTTACTTTACAACCAGCTATTGGTGTGGGGATTTCAAGGTCTCAGTGTTTCCAAGCTGGCCAGGTGCAGGGATGAGGAGGAGTGAGACCGGGGCACTTGACCCAAGCTGGACAACAGGGTTATTTCATACCATGAACCATTCAGTATAAATTAGAAAGTTTGATGAGAAGTGCACTCCTTTCTATGATGGCTGAGATCCTGAGAACTTCTTGCCTGGTGCCGGATCCCTGAGCCCTTCCCTTCTTCCCAAAGCCACAGCGCTCGCAGTGTCCGACATTTGCTGTCCCCTGCTGGGAGTGCACGGCTTCCTATGGATAGAATGGGCTGAGTATAATCCTCCTATATTTTATATCTGTATCGGGATCCATATTGGTTCTTTAGTATTATTAACATTAATTGTTTAGCATTATTCTATTAAATCTGTTTATATTTCAACCCTTGGGTTTCCTTATTTTTCCCCATTCCCCTTCCCAGGTGGGGAGGGGTCACTGGGTGAGAGAATAATTGTCGAAACAGCAATAAACTGTTGTGGGTCCTTCAAAGCACAACAGGATGGATGGCTGCGAGTGAGGGTACAAAGCAGTGACCGCTCTGCCTTGTAACGGAGAAAACAAACACACCAAAGACCTGAAGCCAGAGAAAGCAGCCGGGAGCTTCTACCGGACATCCAGCACTGCCGCCACGAAATTGGCCAAACCCCAGCATGGCAGCCCCAGAGCCAGCGGCCGCGGTGAGAGGCTGCACTCCGGCACGCGTGCACCGAGGCACCCGCAAACAGCCGGGAAGAAAGGAAATATCAGCTTAACAACAGGAGCCGCCTTCAACACCCCTTTGCTGGGCTCCTTTGCTTCTGTCGTGGGCTTGGGCTGGATCGGCCCAAGCAAGCCGAGCCACAGGTGTTCCCTCTCTCCTGCTGAGGAGGAGAGAGAGGAGAGAGACTAGTTTAGTAAGAACTAAACTACTTTAATGAAATATAAAGAATAAAATAAAAAAAAGAAAATAATGAAATATATACAAAACCGTATCAAGCTCCCAGGATGACAATCACGTCACCAGCAGGCACTGGGGAAGTCCCAGACTGGGCTCAGCAATGAAAGGGAACTGGATTCAGGAACACACGGGTTGGGATCAAAGGCAGAAGAACTGATGGAGCCATCCTCGGACGCCGGCCATTGAAGAAGGAAAGCCAGAGCCAGAGCCAGAGCAAGAGCCCCAGCAAGAGCAACAGCCTGAACAAGAGCGAAAGCCCAAGCAAGAGGGAGAGGAAGGGCTGATCCTTTGATCCCTCAGCTTTATCCTGAGCATGATGCAGATGGGATGGAACACCCTGTTTGGGCAGTTTTGGGTCCCTTGTCCTGTCCGCTCCTCCCCGCAGGTGGGATCCCTCTGTTCTTTTCCGCTTCCAACCTTCCAACAGGGCAAATACCAAAATTTGCTGCCCTTGGTCATTATAGCAATGAGTATAATCGAGGGCATCTCTGCATCCCGTGCCTCGGCATCAGCTGTAAGCACGGGTCTTAGCGCTCTGTGAAAGAGCAGTTTTCTGCACAATATGCTGTTAATTTCAGCAGTTAGGAGAGGCCTAGTTAGAAAGCAGAGTTACTGAACAAAATTGATCGTGTTTTACCTCAAACCAGGACAGCTTCTGGGCTGTAAAAGGAGAAGCCTCAAATGCATGTGAGTCCCTACATCTGTATATACAAATATTGCCAAATAACTCTGGCAAGAGGTAGGAAAGTTAGCGGGCACACGACTGCAGGAGCGCACTGCGGCTACGCAACCGGAATACAAGTGATACGATTTACTGAGAAAACAAAGCTATATGTTCCTCCAGAAGCCGCAGATTTTGCTCCTGAGGTTTCTGTGCAACAAACCCCATTAGCGACAGGATTTACACTTTGAGATGAGGAGAGGTAAAAGCGGGGTTAAGAAAAAGGTAACACAGATGCTACTTCACCAGCCCCAGCTAATTTTCATGCAATTCTGGTTTGAGATAAAGAGCCTCCCATTGGTTTTTGTACGGAAACAGTAATGCAGGGTATTCAAAAGGGCTGCAATACACCACTCTCATGGCTAAAGACACCTACTTTTTGAACATGCGTCCTCCCGGAGCACCCCAGGGAGCGGGGATGTGCATTCAACAACTCTGCTACCAGACACAGTCTCTTCCCCGAGACCTTTCTCAGCTCCAGCTTTGGGGCAGATGATGGGAAAAAATGATTTCGAGTGAAGCCCTAACTTGCTAATTGCATGTTTTACTATTAATGGATTGTGCCAAGAACCAAGAAGGAGCAGACAAACTTATTCTGTATTATGGCTACTTCAGGGAGTTACGGTGAACACTGAACCCCACACAGCTTCAGCAAATCTTCCCTTTTTCAACAAGATACTTGAATTTGCCCTTATCCTAAGGGACAAGATTAAGGCTTTGCTAAAGCTGAGCACACGCATTATGTGCTTCACTGAAAACAGATGAGCTGAAAAATACCGTGTTGAACAGAACTGCAGCAACTAGGTGGCTGTTTTCACAGCCCCATAAACTAGATATTAGAAAAAACAAGCGAAGAAAAACAGAACAAGGAAAAGGAAATCCACTTCAGCTGAGATAATGTGAACCTGGGCACATGTACTCACCCCAAAAAGCAAAAACAGCCATCTCACAAGCTAAAACGAGCTCCTCCTTCCCAGGAGTGTCAAGTCTTTGTGAAACAGGAGTGTGAGCTGATGGAGCTGATGTTTCTTTTACTAAAATGAAGAAATTAAATGTTCTTTTTGAAAAGTTTATAAGAAGCTGAGTGAGCAGGATGATCCCAGCCCCTTACAAGACACCTCTGACATTTCACAGCGCGTGCAAGAAGGGAGGTGTAACCTCTCCGAGCACAGCTCTGGCACAACTCTGTCCTCACACGTCCTCGTGCTCCCGATTCCCTGTCATGACCCGCCTGGCTCTGAACCACCACCCGCCCCTCACGGCACTTCCCTGGCACAACCGCAGAGGAAACTTTTGTGTAAATCTCTGCAAAATCTGAAGCGCGAGTCAAGTTGCTCGAATTAGGTTGTGAAGCGGCATCTTCCCGGGTCCCAGCGCTCCAGCCGGCTGCTGTGCTGCCCTCACTGGAAAGAGCAGGTGAATTTCCCAGACGTCCCTGAAATCAATGGCCAAACCTACAAAAAGTGAGAAGTGATCCCCGCGGGATGGCAGCCGAATCTTTTTGTGAGCCAAATCACAGACTCCCTTGCTGCTCCTACGTAGCCTCAGCACAAAACCAAGCCCTTCTGGCCTTTCTGTCCACATATATACGAGCGATGTGGAAACTGGACAAGGATAACTCAAAATGGAGCTGCTGCTGGATGGCTTCCCTGTGGCTTTTGCAGAGCACGGGCTCCCTTTAGCTTTTCCCATCACTTTGCCCCGTGCCTGGGACAAGGCTTTGGCTTTCCCCCGCCCAGCGACGGAGAGGCTCCCCCTCTCCCTGCCCCCAGCCACCCCCCAGCTCTCTGAAAACCAGAATGCAGGATTTTGTTGCGTGACTATAAATGGCGAATTGCATAGGCCAGGCAGGATTATTTATTTATTCGTTCATTCCTCAGCGCATGCAAAGCCAAATTTTGCCTGTCTCCTGGGACCGCATGCGAGAGCTAAGAGCTGCGGACTGGTCACTGGGGTGAAGTCCCCAGCTACTGCCAAGTGGGTCGTTTTATTGTGCAAATAAACCTTCCTGAAGCCACAAACCAGGAATGCGTTTGGGACAGAGCACGTTGCACAGCCGTGTTCTGAAAGCAGGCTCACCTGTCCCCTCTCAATAAAAAATGCTACAGGTGCCTGCCAAATCTTTATGGATCATGTTATAAAGTGCCACCGGGAGAGGTGCCTCTTATCTCCCATTTCAAGCACTTTTCTCAGCTTTTCAGCTCTTGTAACCAAAGATAACACCTGAATGGTCTCAGGCACTCTCGTCTGTTCTTGCAAAGCATCAGGTTGATTTTCTTTCAACTTCATTCCTCCATTCCCCCTTCTTCCCATAAAGACTGTTCCTCAAGCTCCGCTCACCTCATTCCCAAGGAACAGGATAACCAGGAATGAAGTGACCGGCACCTTTCATCATTTTTGCCTGGGAAGGAAACTCCTCCCTGACACCACAGCACTGTGTGACACTGGGTGGCAGCATGGTGCCATCACACCTGGAGAACACCTTCCAGCTTCAATCTTGTGAACGTGGTTCAGTGGTCGGCGTCAGCGGATTTGCACCCACTTACACCCTGGACTAAGTCTGTGCCTTAAAACGTGCTAAATTTGTACTGATTCCCTCCCTCAGCCCCCTGCAGCCTGTATGTTCAAAGAGGAGCATCACTGGACTGCTTGTCCTGGAGGATGCTGGTTGCTTCCCACCTGAGACGGAGACCAAAGGCACATCTGAAGGCTCCAATGTGGTCCTGGCTCTGGTGGGCTTCAGCCTGGCAGCCCCTTGCAGCCTCGAAGGTCCCCCAGGGCACCAGTACCCACTGAAAGGTGCCGTCAGTGCCAAGACCATTTCTAGCCATGCAACATGACCGTGCCACCAGAGCACTCCCTGGCACGGCTGAGCCTTCTGTTTGCCATCTCAAAGCCCTCAGGAGGGCTTAACCCTGTTTTCAGATCTAATTCATTATACAAATGTATTATCCCTACGCAGACCTGCTTTTTTTCTGAGCTCCAGCAGAGCTCTGCATCAGTTCTCCCCCTGTTAGACGAGACTGTCACAGTGGCCTTGCTCTGAGCACAGATCCTGGCAAAAAACTGCCCGAGCCAGACAAGCCCTCCGTCCTCCAGCATGCCTGCACATAGGCTTGGCAACTCACCCCAGGAAACACACCAAAAAATGACATTTTGTGCTTTTCCTGATCTGCATGACTGTGCTCTCCAAGCCCTGAATGATGCAGCCTGCTCTCCTGCACAGCCACCAGACCTTCTTGAGGATACGTAGCACCAGCACTTGACTGCGCGCTCCCCTCTCCAGCAGCCCCCCAGTATTCCCAGTCACAAGGACTTTTAATAACCTGAGAA
Organism: Chionis minor; assembly: GCA_013398295.1. Lineage (NCBI taxonomy): Eukaryota > Metazoa > Chordata > Aves > Charadriiformes > Chionidae > Chionis > Chionis minor. Next base: position 382,656 of record VZSF01001340.1, read on the forward strand.
AACTGACGTGACACAGAGGTGGAGCGATTCTGCACTCAGCAGGATGACAACCCAACGCTTCTTAAATAAAAGTTAGAAAAGTGGCCTGCAGTTTCACAGCCTTTTCCAGGCATGGAGGAGAATCCTCGGTTTGACCCAGCGAACAGCCGCAGGCATGGACAGAGCCCTTTCTCCCCCTCAGTGCTACTCACTGGAATGGTGCTTCAAAGACAGCAGGTCTGGAGAGAAGAAAAGAACGCTGTCTTTTGACCATCTACCAACATACATGAAAGCCCTTTCATAGAATCATAGAATCACTTGGGTTGGAAGAGACCTTCAAGATCATCGAGTCCAACCATAAACCTATGCCGAAACCACCCCTAACCCATGTCCCTCAGCACCACGTCTGCCCGGCTTTGAAATACCTCCAGGGACGGTGATTCCACCACCCCCCTGGGCAGCCTGTTCCAATGCCTGAGAACCCTTTTGGTAAAGAAATTTTTCCTAATCTCCAACCTAAACCTCCCCTGGCACAACTTGAGGCCATTTCCTCTTGTCCTATCTCTTATTACTTGGGAGAAGAGATTGACCCCACCTGGCTATAACCTCCTTTCAGGGAGTTGTAGAGAGTGAGAAGGTCTCCCCTCAACCTTCTCTTCTCCAGGCTGAACAATCCCAACTCTCTTTCACAAGGCAGGAACTCCAGAAGCTGCCACACGCTTTTCACAAATTGTCTGCTCTTAAAAACCAAGGCAGGCAGAGGAGCCTTGCCTCCAAGCCAGCGGCAGGAGGTGCTCAGCGCGCTGGGCTGGGCTCCAGGCTGGGCTAAACTGGAGCCGGGAGCAGCAGCAGCCCACACCTCGACCTTGCCAAGTGCAAATGAGTCCCTTGCCCGTGCACACTCCTCACATCAATGGTGTGGGGGCAAAAGTAGTTGCAGTCGGAGCAAGAAAAGCGCAGGTTTTAAAAGCTGAGGGACAGATGTTTTGAGGGTGTAAATCAGCATCAGCCCAGTGGCTTCAGCAGAGCCAGCGCAACTCACCTGCTTGAAGAGTTAGCTGTTTATCCCGACCACGTAGCTGCCACAGGCACCGCAAATTAAATTTTAGCAAAGCCCACCAGTCAAAGGCTTTGTGCACATGGGGTAAAGGCATCTTTACGGAGGGGGGAGTAAAAAACCCCAAATCTGCACAGGGGTTCTTCTCTGTATTTTTCACATCGTGACTTCAGCTACACACCAACTTCATGCTAATGGGAATAATCAAAAAGGAGCCTGCCAGCGTGTTGAATTGCCGGTGTCCCATTCAGTGCGCTCGAGCCGAAGAGCTCCAGTGCTGGATTCAAGGATCCGGTATGACTCCCAGCCTCTCCGCACCTGAGCATCCGAGTGACTGGCAGCGGGTCCCCAAGCAGCCATCTGCAGGTAACAGCTGTCCTAAAGCAGCTCGTCTTCTGGCACAGGGCATCTGGCAAATGAGAACAGAGCCCCTCTGCCTCACCCCCACCCTCCTACCACATTTTCAGGTCCCCCAAGCCCCTTGGATATTAAAGATGAAGCTGCACTTCCCTTCCATCTACACTAACCAACTACCTGTGTGACACAGAGACAGCCCATCAGGCCTCAGGGCGCTTCAGGGACCTGTCTGTGGTTTGCAGCTTTATTATAGACATCACATCTTGGTGGACACTTCTACATGCACGCTCAGGATCCGTCCTCTCCGCACACGCGCGCTCCTGCTGTGGAAGGCAGGCAGGACCTCTGTCGCCTCTGCACGCACTCGCCAGGCGTTCAGAACTGATTCTCTGATATTCACTTCCAAAGGAATTGGAACAAAATAATTGTAAGAAAGATTTCTTCCGGGGCTATGCAATTCTTCAAGGACAGGACCATAGGAATAGTCACGCTGAAAGTGAGCACGCAACAGTTTAAACCACCTGAAAGTTAGTTTTTCCCATACGGCATCAAAAGGAACTTGCTCTCCCTCTCCAAACTCATCTCCTTTTACAAGGGAATTTCTCGTCCAGGGGAAGCAAGGAACCCTGGTCTGGCTGTGGACCACTGGAGCTACGCGCTGCCTGCCACGCTGCCGGAACAGCCGAGCTGCTGGTCAGCCAGGGACTGGAACGTGGCACAACGGGCCAAATCCTGCCTGCCACCGCCTGAAGCCAAGTTCAAGTACCCTGAGCCGGTGAGGGCTGGAGGGTTAGACCCCAGGCACATACAGTACCTACAGCCTAGCAAAGAAGGGACAGCAATTATTTTTTTTTCTTTGAAATTTTTGTCTTTGAACTTACAAATGGAGCAGAAGACAAACCAGCAGGAAGAAACAGAGTCATAGAATGGTTGGGGTTGGAAGGGAACTTTGGAGATCATCTACTCCAACCCCCCCTGCCACTGCAGGTTCACCTAGAGCTCCAGCTCCTTCCTTTTAATGGAAAATAGATCCATAAAATCCTGCTAAGTCTATTGGCTAATACAAGCGCTGGGAGGCAGCTTAAATACACTTCCCAAAGGCCGGGTATGTTACAAGCATTACATTTAAAAGTCACTAGGGTCTAAGTTTAAAAATAAAAACTACACACACATTCCCTCCTCCCAAACTTCACCGCGTAGCCGCCCGCTCCTTTTCACCTCCCTCTGCTAACGTAGGGAACCCGATTTTGGAAATGCTCCCAAAAAGAACAGAAATAATGATAATAACAGAATTTTCTGATCTCCCAAAGAGAACAGAAATAATCACTGATCAGATTTTCAAGTGTTCTGTGTCAGCTCTGGCACAGCGGAGTTTCCTGGTGTGCTAAACCTGCTGATCACAGGAATTCCTACAGGTGGGAGTTGAGAAGAGGGATTTCTTCACGTCCCGTACATCAGCGACCTCCAACAATGATCAGGTTTATTCATGGTTTAGAAGGAAAAAGCAGATGAAATGCTTTTAATTTTGTACTATGCAAAAAAAATATATATATACAGAAATATATATATGCAAAAAAAATTATATACGTATAAAAAGTAAACTGATTTCAGACATCAAAAACTGCACCTGAAGGCCTATGATTTTTCATCAATGCATTTTCAATGCATTTTTCAGGTGAGATTCTGGTTGAACAGCTGGATGTGACGGAAAGGCAGTGAGCAGCACGCACTCGGTCCCCGCTGGCGGGTGGAAAAGCAAACCCCACGCTGGCATATGACACGGGTCATGGCACTTAACGCTGGAGCAAAAGAAAAGCAATGCCTGGATTGCTTTATTTAAGGTTCAGCTGCTTTAAGGAGCTTGCTCTTTTTAAGGAATGGCTGCTCCAGCCCCATTGGGAAATGGGACTGGGGGGAAACAGCCCTCCCCAGCCAGAGATGGGGAGCTGGGTTGGGCAGAGGAACTCGCTGTCTTTGATGCCATCTACTGGAAATGGCTCCACGACCTGGAGCTCTGCGGGAGACCAAAAAATTACAGTTTGTTCTGATGGGGAGTTGGACGCCGCAACGGGAATGCAGGCTCGGAAAGGCTGTCCAACCAAAGTGATGCTCCGCAGGATCCACAGATGTGGCAGGACTTCCAACAGCGCAGCCAAGGCTTTCAGATACGTGGTGAGCAGGTCCTGCGAGCCTGCAGATGTCCAGAAAAACTAGGTAGGAAGGCAGAGCCCAAGGAATAAGCATTGTCATGGGAAAGGACAGCAAGGAAGAGGGAGTTCCCGGCTGTAAAGTTCAATCCACAGGAGATTATGGCACTCCTAGGAAGGCTGAGGCGGGGCAGAGCAGCTGTTTAAGGGAGGAAAGGCTTCCTTCGCTTCCAGCTACAGCCCAGTGTGGGCACTAGTCTCTAAAAGAAATCACACAAAGCTGGGCTGTTGTCCGTGAATGACAAGAGAAGCGAGATTTGGACAGTGTGTCCGAAATCCCTGTGATTTTCCCATGAGGATGAACCAAACTTCATCAAGTAACTCCACGGCGCTGACTAGGTTTTCCTCCCCATCCATGTGCTTTTCAGTGCAACATACAGGCTTATTATAGGAAAAGCAAGGCCGACTTATCTGCTCATTTCACATTTCCATTTTTCGGATGCTGATGCTGTTTCCCCCGCAACATGCTGGTCAGATGCCACACTGCAACAGTCCCTGCACTGTCCGCGTTGTTACCCAAATTACTGAAAGATGCTTTATACAAACACTCTGCAAGACACAGAAACAACACTGGGGTGCTTTTTGGAGTCCTGTTTATTTCAGGAAGGCGTGAAATACCATATTATATCCCCTGGGGGAATTATTTGGGGGGTTTTGTGCCTCTTCTTTAAGAATCCCAGCAGATAAGACCAAGACCAGCTCCGGGTTGCTTTTTTTCTGTCCCAGTAATTACGATTTGCAGATAGGCAGTCCCTGCCAAGTGTCCCAACTTGGGACAGCAAGTGCTGGCTCTGGATGCGGAGCCAGCATTGACTTGGAAAGCAGGCACAGCAATCTCAGTATAAAGGACACTTCTCCCACACTGTCTTCTGAAACGAGCTTGACAACACAGCGACAGCCATGTGGCTTTCTGGAGACAGTGGACTGTCTTCTCCGGAAGAGCCTGGCCACTCTAGGGAGTACATTCCCTGCCCCGAGTCCTCCCGCAGTTTTACAGTCACACAGTGCTGTGCCTTTGGAAAGGTCCTCTTTCCTCTTGCCGTACAAAAGATGCAGAAAATAAAGAGAGAAAAAGAACTAGCTGCCCAGGGGAAGCAGGAAAAGCGACGGCAAACAACAGTGGTTGGTGTGCAAACTGCAAACTCAGAACAGATAAACCTAGAGAGCAAACTTTGCTCAAATCTCCTGTAATTACACAAAACTTCCCTGTTATTTGCAAGGGCAGCAGGCGGAACAAGACAGAGGAGAAGCCTAAGCTGCCAGCAGACCTTCATATTTCCACGTCGCCGCTATCTGCAGTCCAATAAATCCGCAGCCCAGCCAGCTGGCCCCTGCATTACGATGCCAATAGGTCGTTCTGTATCGCTGTTTGTTGCTTGTGCAGAGCTTGGACATACAGCAGAACCCAGAGTTTCCAAAGAGAATAATAAACATGCCTGAGAAAGTCACTTATTTGGAAATAAAACCCCTTAAAGCAACACGGATCCCTAGGAACTCATTTGGGATTTGTGTGATGGGTGTAACTCCAAAACCAGGACCCACCTCCAGGGAAGAGACCCATTGCTGGTGGGAGCCCCACTCCGCAGCCTACAGGGCACCTCTCTGCCGCAAGCTGCCCGAGGGACACAGAATCATAGAATCATAGAATGGTTAGAGTTGGAAGGGACCTTAAAGATCATCAAGTTCCAACCCCCCTGCCATGGGCAGGGACACCTCTCACTAGAGCAAGTTGCTCAAAGCCCCATCCAGCCTGGCCTTAAACACTTCCAGGGATGGGGCATCCACAACTTCCCTGGGTAACCTGTTCCAGTGCCTCACCACCCTCACAGTAAAGAACTTCTTCCTCATATCTAATCTAAATCTCCCCTCTTCCAATTTAAAACCATTACCCCTTGTCCTATCCCTAGACTTCCTGACAAAGAGTCCCTCTCCAGCTCTCCTGTAGGCTCCCTTCAGATACTGAAAGGCTGCTATCAGGTCTCCCCGGAGCCTTCTCTTCTCCAGGCTGAACAGCCCCAGCTCTCTCAGCCTGTCCTCATAGGAGAGGTGCTCCATCCCTCTAATCATCTTAGTGGCCCTTCGCTGGACCTGTTCCAACAGTTCCATGTCCTTTCTATGTTGAGGACTCCAGAGCTGGACACAGTACTCCAGGTGGGGTCTCACAAGCGCAGAGTAGAGGGGGAGAATCACCTCCCGTGCCCTGCTGGCCACGCTTCTTTTGATGCAACCCAGGATACGGTTGGCTTTCTGGGCTGCCAGCGCGCACTGCCGGCTCATGTTGAGCTTCTCATCCATGAGCACTCCCAAGTCCTTCTCCTCAGGGCTGCTCTCCAGCCATTCTCTGCCCAGCCTGTATTTATGCCTGGGATTGCCACGTCCCAGGTGTAGGACTCTGCACTTGGCTTGGTTGAACTTCATGCCATTTGCATTAGCCCACCTCTCAAGCCTGTCCAGGTCCCTCTGGATGGCGTCCCTTCCCTCCAGTGTGTCAACCGCGCCACCGAGCTTGGTGTCATCGGCAAACTTGCTGAGGGTGCACTCGATCCCACTGTCCATGTCTCCAACAAAGATGTTAAATAGCACTGGTCCCAGTACTGACCCTTGCGGGACACCACTCGTCACTGGCCGCCATGTGGACATTGACCCATTAACCACAACCCTTTGAGTGCGGCCATCCAGCCAGTTCCTTATCCACCGAGTGGTCCATTCATCGAACCCGTGACTCTCCAATTTGGAGACCAGGATGTCATGCGGGACAGTGTCAAATGCTTTGCTTAAGTCCAGGTAGGTGACGTCTGTTGTGACATCACAGGACACAACATCCCCAGGGCAGCAGCAGGAGCCCACCAGGCCACCCAGCACATTCCTGCTCCCACCCAGTCCCAGGCTTCAGCAGGGACCCACAGCGAGCGGGGCTGCAGAACAGCCCCGTCACATGCAATTGCCTCTTCTTGCCTCCCAGCACAGAGCGAAGCCTAAGAAGAAAACAAGGCAGAAACATAAATAAAGAAACACTCAAGGTCAGGTTGGACGGGGCTGTGAGCAACCTGATCTAGTTAAAGATGTCCCTGCTCATTGCCAGGGGTTGGACGAGATGGCCTTTAAAGGTCCCCTCCAACCCAAACCATTCTATGATTCTATGAATCTGGGGCAAAGAGACAGAGAAGGAAAAAAAGAAGAAAATGAGGAAAATGAAAGGATGAGCAAAGACTGCATGTGTCTGAGATGTAGTAAGGGGAGGGGTTGACTGAGTTAAAAAAAAGGTAAATTTAGTGCATTCTGTTCACGGAGCCACATGCGTCTTGGTTTAACAGGTTACGCTGCCTCCGGTGTTCCCTGGGCATCTGCCACAGAGACCTGGGCTGACTCTCCATAAAAACAAACGGGATTGATCAAATTCTGTCACACTCTCAAGGATTTCTATAGGCATATGTCCTATCCATTTGCAACGCAGAGATCTGGCCAAATTCCCCACAGAGTAATTGCTACAGAAAACTGTTGTTTTACTGCCCAGTCAATCTTCTAGGGGTTTCCTATAAAGACAGAAGCACCTGGGTTTACTTGGCAATCAGTCACTTTCCAGATGATGGCCACCTGGGATCAAGTTAGTTTGCTAACTAGCCGAGACTGCACTGAATAAAGATGCAGTTTGAGCTTGATCCAGTCCCAGCCAAATACTGTATCGCAGCCCTCCCATCCAATACAGAAATAATTCGTCAAGACAGTAACGTTCTCCATTGCTTTTTGTTTCTTGCCGCCTCCTGCCATTTTAGTGGCTGGTCTCATCAACGCCGCCTGCCAGGCTGGCTCGGAGGAGCAGAGGAACGGCTGGGAATCGAGTTAGAGTGCACCGAAAAGGTCAGGCAGAAGTGGGAAGGATGCTGCCAACTACTTTCCTACGTAGGCTGTTCCATGTCTGCACTGCTCCCAGTGCCCTTGCGGAGGGCTGGGAGATGTGGTTTCCCTCCACACACTCTCACAGGACCATGGACTTTTCCGTTCAGAGGAGGTGGGTGCACGTGAGCTGGAAGAAGCACCTTGGCTTTTCCGTACATTTCTCCTCGAGCGCTGCTCTCTTGGATGAAACCCACCTGGCCGCGCGTGTGGGTTTTGCTGGGACCGTAGCGGGGCCCCGGAGCACAGGCTGGGCTGGTCCGGCACTCCGCTTTCAGCCCCAGATCCCTCTCCACCGACAGAGCCCAGTGATGGTTTGCTTTGCTTTTTCCCCAAATCTCTCCCTCCACCTTTCCCTCACACTTGCAAACAGTCCCGTTCCTCAGACAGAGGGCTGGTACAGCTCGTTACGGAGGCACCGCCGGGCTACAGCATCCTGCTCAGGCTTTTCCTGGGAAGGGATGCCTGTGGGATGTCCCCCCACCATCCAAAGGATGCTGTGCAAACACGGCTCAGCCATCAGCAGCAAGGAGCTCCCTGCTCTGACGAATTCAACCTGTGCAGATGACCTGGGAAGGAGGGCAGGAGAAGTGCACGGATGGGAACGACGCCAGCATCAGGCAGGGGATCGAGGGAAGTTTTCAATTGCCCTGGTTTGCCCAGAGCTGCTCGGAGATGATTTCTGCCCCCCAGGACAAGGGTGTAGGATGCTGGGCACTGCCTAAGAGCAGGCAGCCACCGGCACGCTGGCGTCAGCAGGCAGCTGGAGCTGCTGGCACAGGAGCACCCACGCTGGGGCCAGGACAGAGATCTCCATCCCCCTCAACCACCAGGATTTGGGCTCCTCACAAAATCTCTGACTTGAGCCTCCCTGCAGAGCCACCCTGCGTGACAGCGCAGTGACCTGTAGCCTGGCAGGGACGGGCATGGGGAGGATACCAGGGAGCTGAGCTGCAGGAACTGGAAGCAGCAAAGCTGCTTATCCATTCCCATCAGATCCAGTGGCTCCCTTTGATCCAGGAAGCATCTGTCTGGATGAAACGACGCGCTGCATTCTTATTCAGCGTGGGTAAGTTTTAAACGTTTATATGGCAAACTACGCTGCTTCCTCTTAATTGTCTTTTTCTTTTGGTAACAGGCTGTGCCTTGGCAAGGACAAAGCCCTTGAGAACGGCCATATTAGTACACAAGTGTGTGGGAGGAGGGTGCCAGAAGAAGCAATTTTGAGCTAAATAATGTATGCTGCCGCTGGAATGGAGGGTCCAAGGAGGTTACTCCATGCCCCTCTGCGACCATCCTATTTAACATCTCCTTTAACACGCTTCCCAAAACTTTCCAAGAGCCTCTTAGAGCAACTTCTGAGAAACCCTGTGTTTACACGATAGGAAAACACCCTCCGGAGATGCGGTGCCGCAGCTTTTTTTGTTGCTGAAGTGATCCCAGGTCGGGATTTCAAGAACGCCTCTGCCTCCTGTGACTGGGCTGTGCAATGTTTTAAAAGTAATAAAAAAACCAGGATGAAAACGATAGATGTGGGAGCTGCAAGACTTTTTTGGGAGTTTCGGGAGTGATGGGAAAGGCTCCCACTGGCTTCAGCTGAAGAGGGACCAGACCTACACGTGGCTCTCCAAGCCTGATGATGCCACCGTGTTCCGATGGTGCACTCCCTCGTCCACAGCCGCACCGGAGCTGCTGCACAGCTGGCAGGACGAGCCAGAAGCCGATCCTAAACCTGCCTCTCACTGCCAGCTACTTGCCCTCTGTAATTTTTGCCCACGCTGCAGCAGGAAACTGATGAGATACAAAGACCTCAGGAAGTCGCTTTGATTTCCTAACACCTGGAGCGGCTGTAGGCTCCCAGGTTCAAGGAGCTGCCTACTTGAATGTGGAGCAGAGCTGGCACTAAGGGTACCCCCTCTCTTCAGGACACGTGGCGGGGGTACATTTTGCGCTGCTGTCCCACCATTTTCCTAAAAACATGCAAAGATTCCTTCCTTCGCTTTGCTCCGGTTGACCGTTTTGTGGCTCCTAGGCTGAGGTTCCCTAATAAACCACCGGTCCCGCGCCGTTGGACACCTCACCCGAACTCTTCAGGACTTGGACGTACACAAAAATGTGAGTCAGCCACCAAGGTGACGGGCAGGCAGGGACGGCAGCACAGGAGTTGGGAGCACGGGACTGTAAAGTCACTGCTTCAGCAACCAGCGCACCTAGCCTTCCCGATACACTCCCAAACACACGGTCAAACCCTTCTTCCCCTCCTGCCTCCTCAGTTACCCGACCCGTCTGGAGCTGGTGGCCTTCCCGGTGATGCTGTAGCAGCGCTGGTGACAACGCAGCCCTCCGGCCGCTTCATCCCGGAAGGCGCAGCAGGCGAGAGCCGCCGTGCCAGCTCCGACAGGCAGCCTGATCTCCTTGTGCATTCTGCTTTCGACAGCGGCCAGTTCCTGGAGAATGTAGGAGATTTTACATGAGAATTCGCGCCCTGAAGGAAAATTGCCTTTTAAATTTTATTAGCGAGAATTTGGCTTGCGTCTTGAAGCACAAAGGCTTACAGTGCTACCGAACCCCTTGGACTGAAACCCTGGGTCGGAAGGAGTCAAAGGAAATTTTCCTTCTGTCTTTTTTTGGGCCAACATTGGCATCTTTCAGGGTTTGCTGTGTGGGTTTTGGGTGCGCTCATAACAACTCTAAAATCCCACAGTGGTTTAGAGTGCAATGGGAAATCAAGACGATGCGTTTCAACTCCTGCAAGGTATGCTGGACTGGAAAGGACAGTTAATTTCATAGGAAGAAAAGAGTAAATATTCAGCCAAAAGGAGGAACGCCTCACAAACCCACAAATGCAGACAGGCCTAGCAACTATGAACAAAAAAGACCAGCAACAATTATTAAACCCCAGCCCAGGCGTTTTCTCCTAATATTAAACGATCGCAGCAGAAGGGCTCCCAGGCCCATAGCTCTGCTCCTTTGCTTGCCTTCCTTTTCCCAGGTTCTGGATAACGTCTTCTCTTTTTTAACAAACCCTGTAATGTCCCAAAGGGATTTTCCTTCTTGTGCTGCTATTTCAGCTTCCAGCAGAGGTTTCCATTTCGATGACACTTTAGGATGGACAGCTGAGAACCATGGCTTGTCACAGGGAAACTGCGGTCAGCTCTCCTATCCAAACACGCGCTTGCTACTACAACCTTAGCTGCACGAGGAGTTTCTGAATATATATTGCTTCTCTTTACATGCAGAAAAAACCCCACTGATAAGCTGGAAAAATTAAAAATAGGCAGTTCCTAAAGAGGGAACCCAGGGAGCTTTGTCCCCTTCCCAAGAGCACTGGCAGCTAAAGCTGCCCAGCTTAAAGGCCAGGTACTCCTCACCTGCAAAGCAAGTGGGAGAAGAGTGTTTCGACTGACTCCGGCTGATTTTTGGCCTCTGCCTCCCTGCGCTCCCGTCTGCTTTCCCGGTTCCCATGGCCGCCAAGCAGTGACAGTGAAAATAAGCAGAGCAGCCCACGGGCCGTGCAGATGAACTCCCAAGTATTTAGATTGCTGAACTGCACCTCCATAAATCTAGCTGATCCTCTGCCGCAGGAAAGGGTCCGCGGTGTTAAATAAATAGACAGTAAATTTCAGAGGATTTGGTAAAATTAGGATTGTCGTTACTTTTCCATTGGAAGAAGACTAATCTTGGTTATAATTATCCCAGCTACATCCAGTCTTTTCAATAGCTCCTACACTGATAAATGAGGCGTTCGCTCTCACAAATGCCTCTCCTTCCCCTGATGCATGCAATGTGTTCCAGATGGAGAAACCATTTTTTTTTTTTTCTTTTACACTTGCTAAGCTATTTCCAGGCACCCAGTGGGCCAGAGCAGCAGCAGGTGTAAACCAGCGGAGCTCTGCCGATTTACCCCGCTCCTTGCAGCAGGTGAGAATCAGGCCCCCCATTTCTAAACTTAAAATAACGTATTGCGCATAGGTGATCTTCCCTGAGCAATGTCCCTTAAATGAGTGCAGTAAGAAAAAAACCCCACCAGACAAACACAAAAGATGGTAATTGCACAAATCACTTTGGGCAGGCAACGCAGCCTGCCAGCTCCTGGAAAAAGCCACTTTAATTAGGCTGATTTAAATGCAGACAGGGTTGGTGGGGTTTTTTTTTTTCCCCTTTCAACTGACGTCTTTGTACCCACTTTGTACAAACAGGAGTTGGCCTCAGAGTCCTCCTCAGCCAAAACCTGTCCTTTCGCTCCGCTAATGGGACAGAGGGAAGAGCAACCTCAGCAGAGCCCGCGTGAGCCAACCCAAAGGAGACCGGCACCTCTGACGCCTGCTGAAGGGAGACAGGGATGCTTTTGAGATGAAAAAGGTCAGTGCCATCCTGTGGAGGAGCGTCTTCTCCCTCTGCCCAGCCCTGCCATTCCTCCGTGATACCCAGGCTTTCCTCCGGGCACCGTGGTTTTCCCAGCGCCTGCCCGGGGCCAGCTGGGAGCCCACCTGCAGCAGGGCTGAGCCTGCGTCGATGCCCCCGCAGCGGCTGTGAGTGGCGTTTCCAACATACGCTTCCATGTAATGCTCAAGGACTTTCAAACTAAGCACGTGAGCAATTGACCCTGTGCCCAGCCTTAGTTTTAAACTCGGTGCCTCTTCATGCACAGTTAAGGCAGGTTCTTAAAGCTCCGCTCTGGAAATAAATACGTTTATGTTTGTATTTAACTGCCAGAAAGACACGGTAGAAAAACCCACGTGGAAACCAGTGACCAGCAAGGAGAAAAAGTTGCTCTCTAAGCCCTGGCACATTCAAGACCGTGTCTGCTCCGCGCAACGAGGAGATGAGGATTTGGCGTGGGGAAGGGGACGCGAGCGTTTCAGTAAGGACTGCTCCTCGGAGCGAATGCACAATGTGGCTGAATTCACACTGTAACGGTCTTTTAACACGTAGTGTTTTTATCTGACTGTTAGTTGACAACTTGTGCTATGTACAGCAGCGCTGGTCACCACCGTGTGTCCTCCAGCGCCTCCGGCCACCGTCTCACAGCCCCCTCTCCCTCTTCCCCACTAAGTCCTCTGCACCCACCTCCAACTCTGCGCGTGAACTACAGGATGACTATCCAGGGACATGTTTTCAAAGAGATGCAGCTTGACAAGCTTGTGTGCATAAAAATACAGCTTTGTACAAAACTACTGCATCACGAAGCTCAGGGACTATTGAGAGCCGGGTGATCAGTCATGCCAAAAACTGCAGAAAGGGACTTTTCAAAGCAAAAATCCGCTTGCTTTGGTAAAAGCCAACTCCCCACCTCCCTACATAGTTTAAAGATGACAAGGAAGTTGAGTGTTTGCTAGAATATCTCAACCAGCAAGGAAAAATAAAGACCTCCGTCTACAAGAATAAAAGGCAGCTCTTCCAGTGTGTGCCCCGCTTTCATTTATGTCAGCTCCATTAACGCTCCGTGAAATGACGGATCTGTAATGGAGCAGCTGACCTACAGCGGGACTGGCATCCATCGCTGGTGTACGCCAGATTTATCCCAGCTGCTTAGGTTTAGGTGCCTGCCTTTCACATGGTTAGGCTGTACTTAATAAAAAGTATCAGGGATCAAAAGCTAAAAAGTTTCGCGGTCTAGTTGCAAACAGAGATTTGTCTCTCAGTCAGAAAGGCTTCAAGCTTTCACATAAAAAATGGCTAAAACATGGAAAAACTGTCCAAACCCCTCTCTGGGGCATATACTTAACCCTGGTAGGGGAATTCAGTTCCTGGCCCTGCCTGGGCTATCATCTGCCTTCCGTGGGCTCAGTCGATACCAACGAAACACCTTTGCAATCGCAGCCTGGTCACTTCCCAGCAGACAACCAGAAATATCCTCACGCTTCGTCAGACAAATCCTACCCAAAGGCCGATGCGGTGAAAAGCAGCTCGTCTGCGCCTGGTGCTGTGGCAGGTGTCTATAAACCGGCGTGTCTGTAGGAAGACTTTCTCTGCTGTGATGATCTCAGAAAATCCCCAAGAAGGGCTGATGTGCCTGAACACTTTTCTCAGCCTCCAACCGAATCAATTGGTTTCATATTAGATTAGGCATTGATATGGTAAAATTCTTCCCTTCTTTTCGTCATTGTTGGTTAAAGATGCTCAGCAGCGTGCATGAAATCAGCTCTTGACATAGTGTTCACACAGCAACAGCAGTTTTTTCAGCTTCATTTGGGACTCAGAGACCAAACACTGCCCATGGTTGTGCTTTAGGCATCTTTGCTATAACAGCATTATAAATATGTAATGAGAATTTAAAAGGCAGAAGGAAAATAGAGAAGGGAGAGACCCCATCTAAGTATCACACTTAGCTCCCACCATCTGAAAAGAGCTACGAACTCCAGCGTGGGCTCATCAACACGTAGGTAAAGGTGTCCTTGTTAAAGGATGACCACAGGAGGTCCCTGGCAGCATCCAGAGGGAAAAAGACGTCAAGTTTCAGAGGAAAACTGACTCCCACATTTTTTACATGCTCTCATACTTAAAGAAGACAAAGCAGCTTAGCATGGAAGTATGAGGAACTCGTTTCAAGCAATTTGGATTTAGAACAACACTGGCAAGGTCATCCATGCTACAGATTTGAATCAGATCCCTGAAGGTTAGCCTGGGGAAAGCTGCTTTCAGACATCAGAGAGCTGAAACCAAGGCAGGTCATTCGGTACCCAGCCATCTCGGATGCTTCCATGGCCACCCCGAGCAGTTATCCACGCGCTTGCAAGTCCAAATCACAAAGACTCAAACCACAACCGTGACTAGTATCACCAGGTATCACTGGCTGGGCTGACGGTCAGAACCTTGACCATAGCTCAATACCTTTTAGCACACCTAAAAGGAGACAAAACTGTCATATCTATGGGACAGGCTTTGCCTGAACGGGACCTTTTTTGCTCCTATCAGCTCTCCTCAAGTTATACACAGACAACACTCCCAAACCCCTTTTTCCGACATGCGGCTCCGACCCTGCTCCTCAATCTCCAGGTCTTTTCTTTCCATTCTATCCGTTGACATGGGCGTTTAGCACTCCTGCACCGAAAGCAACGAATTTGGAAGCTTTTCCAACTTCCCCTTCAGATGATGTCACCCTGGGCGGGCGCCAGGCTGAGTTAGGAGTGAAAATCCTTCAGTTCAGGGTCAGACATCCTCCTATTTTTAGGCCTGATTTCGGTGTCCTGCAGCCAGCGGCCGAGCTGAACAGTTCGTGTTATTCAACCGCAAACGCCGGCCGGGGTTCGGACAAAGCTGGGCTTTGTGGCAGGTGAAGGGGCTCTGCAGCACAGGAGCCCCTGTTAAAGGCAGGCGGCAGCTGCTTTGCTCGGCACGGAGCTCCGGCAGCTCACACCGTGATAAAAACCACTTCAAGCTTCCTCCCTCCCTCCCCAAATGGCAACTGTAAATCCAAAACCAGGGTCTGAATCTGATCCGGCACCGCAGAGCACTGCTGGCTGCATCCCGCCCCACGAAGCCCTCTGGAAATTCGCACGGTGAGAAACGCGTCCCCTCCAGTACAAACTGGGAACTGGCAGCATCCCAGGGGATGGGAAGGGGGACAGGGCAGAAGGACTGCCCAGGTTGCCCAGAGAACCTTCTCAGCCTGGAGAAAAGAAAGCTCTGGGGAGACTTTTGAGCCCCTGCCAGTATCTGAAAGGGGCCTACAAGAAAGCTGGAGAGGGACTTTTGCTAGGGTATGTAGTGATAGGACAAGGAGTAAAGGCTTCAAACTGGGACACAGTTTGACAGATTTAGATTAGACCTCAGAAAACATTTTTCACCATGAGGGGGGTGAGCCCCTGGCTGGGGTTGCCCAGAGAAGCTGTGGCTGCCCCATCCCTGGAGGTTCAAGGCCAGGTTGGATGGGGCTTGGAGCAACCTGGTCTGGTGGGAGGTGTCCCTGCCCAGGGCAGGGGGGGTTGGAACTTGATGATCTTGAAGGTCCCTTCCAACCCAAACCATTCTGTGATCCTATGAAAACACATCTAACCAGCTGGCAGACTGGGCACCACGCAGGAGGTGATGTCCAGGCCACAGAAGTACATTTCATGGGTTACGTGGGACAAATCTCCCAGGGCTACGTGGTCTGGATTTGGCTGCACGGCACGCTGTGCCACCGCTGCGAGTAAAAACCATCCGTGGGTGAAAGGAAAAAGGAACACGTAGGGAATCATCTGAGCACATGACTTAGACCCACAGGTGCCCAGCTCTCTCTGCAAAGGCGACCCAGGGGACCAGCTCGGGCGTTTGCTCCGCCGCTGTTGGAAACGGGGCAGGATGACTCGCAGCCCTTCTTTCTGCAGGGACGCGGACGCCGTCCGCAGCACCGCAGCGACGCGCTCCGCACGGCCAGGCTTCCTGCCCAGGGACAGGCTGCGCAGCTCCGCTCGCGCCGAGACCGGCAGCGGTTACACGGGGTTGGGAGTGGGTGGAAGCTGGAAGGGCAAACCTGACACACTCTCCTCCCCGTACACCTCAGAGGCCACCCAGAGCGCGACTGGGAACGGAAAAGCAGCTGGAGCTGTGAAACGAAAGCACCCGCTGGCAGAAGCGACATGCAAGACACATGGCCAAGATCACCCTCCAAAACGACCGGAGTCAGTCCCTGAAGGCTCCGCAGAAATTATATTCACGTGGGAATGGGCGAGGAGCGGCATTTAGGGGAGTATTAGACCGATCGTGTGGGCTCATTTTAGGCTTAGTCAGAGCGGAGTTAAGAAGAAAAGGCAAAAGGTTTTGAGACGAGCTGCAGGTCGACAGAAGAGCGATGGCGCGTGCAGCGCCTGCAGCCGGCGGCCCGCCGGGGCTCCCCAGCCCCGCTCCCCACCGCCCCGAGACACATCACCATTTTTTGGGAGACCAATGGCTTGAGTTTGAAGACTCGCCGCAGGACGCAGACCCCAGGCAACAGCACCGGCCCCACGTGCTGAACGGGCTCATCTTTCAGCACCCTGTGAGCGCGCAGGGCGGAGGTGCAACCGTATGTGCTGTTGACAATGACTGAAAACCACAAACATGAATTGTAATCGTTTCAGGGCAAAGTGTGAACATGAGTCACATCCAGCTGCAAAAAGCACTGCCCGGCGCTGGCGAGGGACCGCAGCTCTTCACCCAAACCCCTTTTCTCACGTTAAGCCCGTACTCCTGCCGCAGTACATCGGCACTCCTGTACGGAACCATCGGAGTTTCCCAGCACTTGTAGAAGATCTAAAGCTGGCACTGCCAGTTGCTTTATTTTTAACACCGGGTGAGTCACATCAAGCCTCCCAAAGGAGATGAAGACCAGCCACCAGCCCAAGCCCAGCAGAAGCAGCCAGAGGGTCAGAATCACAGAATCCCAGAATCCCCAGGGTTGGAAGGGACTTTTGGAGATCATCTAGTCCAACCCCCCTGCCAAAGCAGGCTCACCCAGAGCAGGCTGCACAGGATAGCATCCAGGTGGGTTTTGAGTATCTCCAGAGAAGGAGACTCCACAGCCTCTCTGAGCAGCCTCTTCCACTGCTCTGCCACCCTCGAAGTACAGTTTTTCCTTATGTTCAAATGGCATTTCCTGTGTTCCAGTTGCCCCTTGTCCTGTTGCTGGGCACCACTGCCAAGTGTGTGACCCCGTGCTCTTAGAATCATAGAATCACTTGGGTTGGAAGAGACCTTCAAGATCATCAAGTCCAACCATAAACCTATGCCAAAACCACCCCTAACCCATGTCCCTCAGCACCACGTCTGCCCGGCTTTGAAATACCTCCAGGGCCGGCGATTCCACCACCTCCCTGGGCAGCCTGTGCCAATGCTTGAGAACCCTTTCGGTAACGAAGTTTTTCCCAATATCCAACCTAAACCTCCCCTGGCACAATGTGAGGCCATTTCCTCTTGTCCTGTTGCTTGTTCCTTGGGAGAAGAGATTGACCCCACCTGGCTATAACCTCCTTTCAGGGAGTTGTAGAGAGTGAGAAGGTCTCCCCTCAATCTTCTCTTCTCCAGGCTGAACAATCCCAACTCCCTCAGCCGCTCCTCATAAGACTTGTTCTCCAGACCCCTCACCAGCTCCGTTGCCCTTCTCTGGACACGCTCCAGCCCCTCAATGTCTCTGCGATACTGCGGTGCCCAAAACTGAACCCAGCACTCGAGCTGCGGCCTCACCAGTGCTGAGTACAGGGGCACCATCACTGCCCTGCTCCTGCTGGCCACACTATTCGTGATACAGGCGAAGATGCCATTGGCCTTCTTGGCCACCCACCCCATAGATACCGACAAGCATTGATGAGATCCCCTCCCAATCCTCTCTTCTCCAGGCTGACCATCCCCACGTCTCCCAGCCTTTCTGCACCTTGTGGCGGTTCCCTTGGCCTGATCAGGCTGGCAGCCCCACTCCCACGCGCCTCCACAGCCGCCTGTCTCCATCACCTCCGCAGCTGCTGGAAGAGAAGCCACAGCCTGCAGCACAGCCCCCAGCACGGCTCTGGGACCGGTGGCGATGGCCGGTGGTCCTCTGAGCGCATCCCCTCCTCCGAGCACCTGGCTCCCTGACAACTGCACAGCCGCACGCCCCAGCGTTTGGCCGTACAAACACAGGGTCCCTCAAGGGCAGAAAACACACCGGGGACAAGCCAGCCGCTGGGGGTTTGTTGGTTATACCCACTCTTAGGGGAATGTCCTGGTGTGAGCGACGCAGGACTAATCTCTTTCCTAATGCTTGGGAAAGCTGTATTTGTGTAAGACTCTGGTGTCTGAATTAGTGAGGATATTTCCTGTACAGCCAGCCACGGTGCGGGGGTTTCAAGGTCTCAGTGTTTTGGAGCTCACCAGGTGCAGGGATGAGGAGGAGCGAGACTCGGGCGCTTGCCCCAAGCTGCCAACAGGATTGTTTCATACCATGAACGTCACATTCAATAGAAATTAGAAAGTCTGCTGCGAGGTGGCATTTTTTTTCCCCTTGGTCACGCTCTCCTCTTGATGGCAGCGATCCAGAGGACTTCTTGCCCCGGTGCCGGATCCCTGAGCCCTTCCCTTCTTCCTGAAGCCGTAGCGCTCGCAGTGTCCGACATTTACTGTCCCCTGCTGGGAGCGCACGGCTTCCCACTGGTATAGTTGGCTGAGTATAATCCTTGTACAGTATATCTGGGTATCGGGATCAATATGGGTTCCTTTGTGTTAGTAGAATTATCCAGTTCTGTCCTATTAAATCTGTTTATCTTTCAACCCCTGGGTTTTCTTGTTTTCTTCCCGATTCCCCTTCCTGGGTGGGGAGGGGTCATCGGGTGAGAGAATAATTGTCTAATTTTTATGGGGTTTCTCAAACCATAACAGGGGAAAAAACTGAGTATCACTAGATAAGCCTGCTGGTCACCCTCCAGCACCCGTGGGCCACGACTGCTCGGCTGGTTTGTGCTCGCAGGGTGCCGGCACAAGGTACCGCTCCAGCACCGCTGCTCCCGAGCGTGTTTGCAGTGCCAGCAGGAGCCCAAGCCAGAAGATTAAATTTCAGATACTGAGCCGTTTGCTCGGAGGGAGTTACATCAGCAGCCGACTTGGCCTGCCTCTCTCTTGTTTGCTCCTCTCTGCCTCTGAAAACAGCGCTCTGCTTTGGTTGCATCAATCAGAGCAGTGGCCCCTCCTGCCACGCGCCCCATCCTGCTCGCCCAGAGGGCTCCGCGCACCAAGTGAGCTGGGATGACATTTAACTCCGGGGGAAAAGTACGCGGGGAAGAGGAATCTGCGCTTTAAAAAAAGGAAACCTCTAGTGAAACCACAATTGTGCAGCTGTCGCAGCTCTGCCATTTCTGCAGCACATGTCAACGCGCTCATTAGCATTTTTATGGAAATAAAGTAGTTAGCGATTGGTACGGTATTCATCATCGCTGTCAAACATTGAACAAGCTAATACAGCTCGGCATTCTGCGAGTGACAAGTGTTGAGAAACATCACTGCACCCGGCCGGCTCCCTGGACAGCTTCGCTGGTGAATTCTTCTACTGCAGCCTTACACCAGCGCTGAAGAAATGCCCCTAAAGATAAAAAAAAGCAAGGACTGGCACTCTGTCCCGCTTCCTAGACGGGGCTGCTTGGGCTTGTAGCAGGGAGGGAGGCTGGGGGTCCAGCAGGAACTACAGGTGGCTCTGCCCGACCAGGAGCCTGCGGGTCCCCTCGGAGAGGCGGCTCAGGTGTCCGCAGTGACGGCGGGAGGTGAACGCACTCCGGGGAAACCCTGGAAAGACGCTGAGCTGCCTCCTTTCCGGCAGCGTGGCCACCACCACCACCACCTCAGCTCATGAATGATGTGTGTGTGGGGAGGAGAGAAGCAAACATGCTGGACAAGCAGCTGCCAAGGGCTCTGGAGGTGCTCAGGGGGAGGCACACGGCCGCATCCGATGGAGGAAGGATTGCCCAGGCTGGCAGGTGCTACCAAAGCATCGAGGCACCAGAGCAAAAGAGCAGAAAGACAAAATGGCCATTGGATTGGATGCTTTTCAGAGAGGGTCTGGAAGTGGTTTAGTCCCACACATCGAGCCCACCTGAGCCACGTGCCCTCCCAGGTCCCAGTGCCTCTTGCAGGGGCTGCCACTGGTACCACCGCCCCCCCTCTGCCCTGCGCTGATCCGCTTCAGGAGAGGGCAAATGGAAACCTCCGCGGCAGCTGCCCCCGCTGCCACGTCGTGTGGGTGTGAAGCAAGAGGGGAAGCAAAACTGCAGCACGGGCTGATGGGGTCGCTGCCATCTTGACTTGCAAAATGCAAAGCGCTTCCTTTCCAAAAGTGGCTGAGAAGCGACAGCCGATGAGAGCAGGACTGCTAAGGAAAAGTCCGTTGTTAGACAGGCAGAGAGCAGAACTTCCAAGACTGCTGGGTAACGTTGCATTTCCTCACTGACCTGACACACTCCTCCCTTATTTTTCCTTGCCCCTACTCTCATCACAGACTGATTGCTTCTCTGATATTCAGACTAATTTTTTCAGCAGAGCATATGAGCAGTCATACAGCACCCACCATGGCTCTGCCCAGAGCACACTCTGCTTCCTCAGCATTTATTATGGTACCAACAAATAAATTAACCTGCTAATAAAAACAAACAGACAAACTCCTATCTCTCTTTCAGACTGAAGATAATTAAATTTACACAGTAGCTACAACATGGCAGAACTCTCTATTCCCCCTTGCTCCTTTCAGGTGTGTTTTAGCTCAGGTATAATCTGCATGGAGAGGAGAGGAGAGGAGAGGAGAGGAGAGGAGAGATCTAGTCCAACTGGTGTTTCTAATATAAAACAGTAACTTTACAGGAAAGTAAATACTTGGCTATGTCCAGTTAAGGAAACGGAAATACTCAAGAAAAGATGATGCTTTAGAGTCAGAGGGTAAAATCTTCTGCTTCTCAAGTTCACTACTTGTAGTTCAACAATAATGTATTTCCAATGCAATTCATTATTTTGCATTGCGATTGGCTATACGCTACGCTGAAAAGCGGATGGTTGTACAATACCGGCGCACTACAGCAGCAAGAACTTAAACCTTCTCATAGGCCACTCATTCCAAAAGCTCCGGATACTAAAACTGCAATTTCTGTGTCTGGACATTTGAATGTACTGGGAAAAGGTAAGGCTGTCGCCAGAGAAGTACACGTATGCTAAGGCGCTGCAGTATTTACTCTGAACTTCCTCTGCCAAGCTGATTCAAAGATTACAGGAACCAAACTGCGGCCAAGAAATTGATAAACACATGTGCAGATCCTCACATGGACACAGCACACTCCGATTTGAACATGCAATGAATGGCGAATATGACTACGCCTTCAGACTGACTGCAATCAGCTAGCATGCCGAAATGAAAAGCAACTTGCTGACACCAGATTTTAATAAACGTTGCTTAAGACATGAACGTGAATTGAATTATAACACAACTTTTTACAGCGTAAATATGGGTTGGAAGTCTTTCCATTTAATACTTGAAACCGGCTTAATTATCAGGCCATCAAAATGCCTCTGGTCCTGTCTCAGCCCCAGGGGAGCGACTCTGCCCGCTCGTTCTCATCAGGCACCTCTGGTGTGCTCCGGCCAGGGCCGGGAGACAGGAACAGACGGCGTGAGGAACGCGGCCAGCAAGAGAGCGAGGGTGGAGGGATGCTGCTTCGCTGCAGAGCAGCAACATGTCACTATTTCTTCACAAAGGAGAATGTCACTGAGCTTTCATTTACTTGTCATGAGCTTTCATTCACTAACGCGGTGAGAGCTGTGACTTTACCTATGGGTGGAAAACTTTCTTTTTAAGAATAATTTTAGAAATTCATTTAGCAGGTTATTACAAAGACCCAGCCGGTTTTTCTCAATCCTTAATCAGTCGACGATGGCAGCCTAAAAGACCTTTCCTCTGTCACAACTTTCACGTTCATCACGTCTGGGTTTTTCTCCTGGCAAGCCTGTTTCCTACAAATCTGTA
Source organism: Chionis minor (assembly GCA_013398295.1). NCBI lineage: Eukaryota > Metazoa > Chordata > Aves > Charadriiformes > Chionidae > Chionis > Chionis minor. Next base: position 404,581 of record VZSF01001340.1, read on the forward strand.
CAAATTCTGGAGGTTTTCTTCAATCAGATAAGAGGAACACACCACAAGCCACTTTATTAAGAAAGTCAGGATAATTATACTCAGAGGATAATTACAAAGCGGGGAAACTGAAGAGCGGCAACATGAAGTAACTTGACCCAGTTCTCCGGGAGAACAGTGGCAGGGCTGGAGAGAGATGGCAGCTCTCGCCGGCCTCCATCCTTTTATCCTCCATCCCTGGGCTATCCTTTATGTCCATAATGAGGGAGCCCAGGGATGCTGCAGTACCAGCTATGGCCATGAGATAAATCCCTAATCAAATGAAAAAAACCCTCATGTGGGCACTCAGAGAGGATGAACCCACACTACCACACTCTGAAACCATCTCGGAGCCCACGGGCGAGCAGAGGCAGCGGGTACCACGGCCATGAACACTCCTGGAAAGTTCTTCACTTACAAATCAAGACCCGTACATAACAACAAGGAGAAAGGGGTAGGTAATTCTTCTGCCCTGCCAAAAAACACCTGCAATTTGACTCACTGACGCACCTGAAAGCTGTTTCCAGTTTGACGGGGAGACAGCTGGAAAAGCCTCAAAGTCATTTTTCTCTGCTTTAACTTGCACGCTACAAAGAGGAACAAGGATATTACGCAGCAGCGCAGAATCAATAGTTATTGTGGAAATGATTGGTTTGACGTCAAGGCCAATTAGCTGCAAGTGGAATTAGCACATACCCTGTGCGGGAAGACATGTTCTTCCCCAGATGGGAAAGATGCTGGCTACGAAGGGCCTCCATGCAGGTGTGCAGAGAAGCTTCATAATTAGCATCATATTTCCCAATGCCGAAAAACCCAGCACCAGCTTCTTCTCTCAGCACACAAAAGTCTGCAGCAAAGTCCTGACCTGTCCTGCAGACAGGACAAACTGAGAGTGGACAAACCTGTAGACCAGACTGACCTTGTGCATTTGGATTTTACACCAAAGAAAGGGCCAGCTGAACTACTCATGCCATGCTGGAGAACCATGCTGGCTGAGGTCAACTCAAAAAACCATCTTATCCTTATACCTTTCCATTATTACCCTGACTTGCGCCAACAGAAATTGTATTCCATGCTGCAGACGGGAATTATTGCATTTCACACACTTAATTTACACCAAGCCTGGTTTGGCTACTGAGAAAGAGCTCAAAGCTTGAGATTAAGCCATGCTTGAGGATTAAGCGCTTTACGGGAGAAGACAAGTAGAGGTGTGTGAGGAACATGCAAAGCTCGTCATACTGAAGGAAACTGGCTGCATGAATTTTACAAAACTTTAAGGATCCAAAGGAAGCGAGACACAGGAGTTTGTTTTCAGGGCCTCCACGCAAGCTGGTGTAAAACTGAATGTTTTCACAGCAGCTTAATCCATGCTTTCAATGTGACCTTGGGAGCAGCCAACACTGAAGATGACCTTGCAGAGGCCCAGGGAGCCCCGGGGCTCCATGCACACCCCGTTTGTTACTCCCGCCGGACCTCCTCAACCTGCCAGCAAAGCAAAGCCAACCACCCCCACCCTGGATTCACAAAACCAGTTCCTCTGTGCAGCTGGGAGCTGGCACCCGTCACCGCCGTCACTGAGCAACACGGCACCAACACACCACCACGGAGAAAGGCTGAAGTCAGCTTCCTGTACCCGGCTGGAGGCAACCAGCACCGCGGCAGACCTGTCCACCCCTGTCTACTGCTGAAACCTTCGCAACAGCAGATCAACCGATTCTTCCGTAAAAGGCTTTAAGGGCCAAAGGAGACTTTTTCTTCCATCTTATTAAAGCAAGCAAGACGTGCCGAGTTGCTCTGCAGCCTGCAACCTGCATGCACCCGCTGAAGTCCCTTTGAAATACAACAAACAGGACAGTTGCCTTGGCTCAGCTGTCACCTTTGGTGCATTGCTACCTTGGTGGCACTTGGTGGGCAGCAGACCTCAAAGATGTTCATGTAAACTGCACTGACCCCTGAAATAAGGAGAGCTGCCCCGATGCACGCCCGTGCACCGGAGGTGACAATGTCTGCCAGCAGGGGACAGCATCTAGGTGAGGATGGAGGGGTACAACAGGACACTTTGGACCTTCAGAACTCCGTGCAAAATGCCTTCACCGGGATAACTTGTGCAGATAATGTCATTTCCAGGTATCCAGCAGTATGCTGTGAAATGCACCTGCCACAATTCCTCGGGGTAGTTCCTCTGCTATTTTTTACTCTGTTCTCAAATCAGCTCTGCATCCGCTTTGCTGAAGTGAAGCACCGTTGCTGTGGTGGAAAGGGTAAAAACCAACTGGCAGTTGTAGAAACACAGAGACAACTCACCTGGGGTGATCCCTCAGGTCCTGAGCTTTAGGACTCTCATAACCGAAATCTGTGGAAATCTCACCGCGCCAACGCTCGGTGTCTACTGCAAAACCCTGACCCCTTTGTGCTTTACACTTACTTTGCAAAAACAGCCTTAGCTTTCGGGCAGGTCCCGAAGCTGTGGCTGATACTGAAGCGAACGTGCTAACGGTGCCATCCAGAGGTACTTGGGTGTAGCACACAGCTCTGGGTCAGCAAGAACTACCACAGAAGTGAAAGAGAGGACCGATGCGCTATCTTACGTATCAGTCTTTAAACTAAAGCCGCCACAAAATAATTATTTTAAATTTCTCTTGCCCATCAGCTTTCATTTACTTGGGGTTTTTCCCATCTCTCTCAATAGTCACCGTGTGTTTCGATTTTCTGTGTACACTAAATCAGTCATTCTCAAGAAGATCTACATCTCCGGTCGCTCTTGGCAAACAAGAGCTATTTTGTTTTACTCAGAATTGCTAACAAGAGGACTGGCACCACACGCTCCATTTAGAGAGACACTCAGCTGGATTTCACTGCCATACAGAAGTCTGTGATTTCAGATAACAGCAACCACACACTCAAACAGGAAACATAACAGTAGAAAACAATCTTTTTTTCCTTATCTAGAACAGCTGAGGACTCCCCCTCAGCTGTGAAATCGTGACTCAAACTTGATACAAGTGGATGTTTTTCCAGCATATGATTATACATATTTATTGGGGGGGCGGGGGGGGGGTGTTTACATCACTGGCCCGAACAGTTTGGATGCAGCATCACCTGTGGCATATTTTATGATGGGCAAAGTATGTCACAGGAGATATTTGTTCAGTAGCAAAGGCCTAATTTCCCTCTAAATGCAGAGATACCGCCTTCACTGACACCTGTACCTGTGCGGCATTAAGATGTGGATTCACAAAGCCACCCTGTTAATATCAGAGTAAAATCAACCATTGAATTCTTATTTTCTGTTTTAGGAAATTAAGGGGATCACACAGATTACAGACAAATAATCCCAACAGGGATTGTTGAGCTTTATTCAGATAGATAACTGAATTCGAGATGTACTATGTTAAAGATAATTAACCAACTAACTACATTATGCTTGTTTCTTTTTTTTCCTCAGAAATCATGACTTACTGTCTATTAGAATTAAGGCACTGGGTGTTATTTTATCACTCTACACAAACTAAAAGGAAAATTGAGAAACAGACTGACTTGAAAACCAGCAAAGCAACTTTTCAGATAGCCTACGGTAAGTCCCTTTTTCACTTGCTGCACCCCTCCCCAAAAGAGCATCTTTCTTTTACAGTCTCAGTATTTGAAAATCAAGAAAAACTGTAAAAATACAACCAATGTCAAATGACAGATGGCGTTGCTGAACCATGCCTACTACAAGAGGCACGGTTATGGTGAAGAGGAGACGGTTAAGGGATTTGGAGTGTTATGGAATCCAAATGTTAGATGTAGGGACCAATGTCTGTGCTGGGTTTGGAGAGTCACCTTGAGCCAATTTCAAACCTAACCTGGCCTGAGCATCAGATGACGGCTCCATTTTCCACCAGGAAACCCTGGACCGTGCCCCATTTACAACTGCGCTCAGGTCTGCTGCCGGCAGCTGCAGGGAAGCGGCTCTTGGGTCAAGGAAAGCCCAAGATCATGGAGACGCCTGCACGGAAAAGGGCTTGAAGGGCCATTTGAGAGGTGAGTGAGCCCACAGAAGCTTGAGCTCCGATAAGACGGGGAGTGGAGACACAGCTCACGCGTTCCAGACATCTCAGTGCCGAATAGGCATCTGGAGGAAATAGCAGACATATGGAGTCCTTCATAAAGCTGTGAGATATGACCCGCAGAGACCACCGAGTCGACAGTCTAATTTTAGAATCTTAACCCTGCTAGAAGTTTGGGACGCGTCTTGTATCAAGTGTACAACACTTCCACGCAGCAGCAAAAAAAAATAAGCCAGACCCAAGACACACACCACTTCTATGCACCGTGATGAAAAAAAATCATAGCAGTAACGTAACAGAAAATATTTCTTTAAAAGATCACAGACAGTACGTCTTCCCCTTCCCGCCACTTTCATACACACGGTGTTTTCCCAAAATGCGTTTTGTGAATGAAAAGGTCGTCATCCACCCAAGCCTAACCCGCTGCACAAGGACGTGTTTGTTCAGACAAGAAGTGGAAGTGTACCTTGATGGCAAATTTGTGCCACCAACGGGAAAAGGCATGGAAAAAAAAATCTGCTCTTATGCTTTCGCTCTGAACGTCTACCAGGTTCCAAACCACAACTCCATTTCTTTCAGAAATGAATGTAAGGAAAATCTCCTCTTATGCTTTTGCTTTGAACGTCTACCAGGTTCCAAACCACAACTCCGTTTCTTTCAGAACTGAAGGTAAGGAAATCAGAGCACAGTGCCATTTGGCAGAGGGGTAAACACAAAGATCTTGACTTACGTTGACTTCCCCGTTTTCCATGATTGCCCCCAGGGAGCGCAGGGCGCGCACTGACCTGTACTTCCCTGTCCGCACTTGCAGAGCTCTCAGACCGCACCGCTGGGCACCTCCTACATCATTCACAATATCATCTCCAATCATGATGGCCTGTCAAAGCAATGAAATACAGAAAAATGGGCGGCGAGTGAGTTTTATTTCTGCCATGAGTCACACTCCTTTGACATAACAAACAGCTTGATTTGATGGTTAATACTGCCATCAGACAAATTAAACAAGATAGTATTGTCATCGCATTGATTAAAAGTCATCCCACCTTGAATATAATTCACGCTACGGCTCCTCAAGCAGTGCACGACTGCAGTACACATCTGCACAATTTGTAGTCAATCACAAAAATCAAAGTGATTTGGCAGAGTTCAAAGAAAATGCTGAATTTTATGAAGCTAGTCCTACTCTGTTCCTAATGATGCATTTATGTTATGCTCCATGCAGTTTCAATTTAGCTTAACTTTTTAAACACTTCCTTACAATTGGTATTCTAAAAGCCAGTCAAAAGCTTAAGCGTGTGAGCACGGAGGTGTGTAACTTTGCAGAGCTTGATCCCAACCCATGCTCAGGTTGATGGAGAAATTTGAAAAATCACTGTAAAATCTAACTTCCTTATTTTTGCACCATGTGATATGATACGTACTGGCCTAGCATGGCCTGTGTTACAGTCAGCTGAAGTCTAGGCAAATACCAATAAACTCAATTGAGTAAATTACCAAAAAAATGTAACTGAGAAAAGACCTTCTGGCCACGCTAAGATTTGTCTGTCTGGTGAAAACACGGAGCACACATGCTCACTCCGGAGTTCCAAACTTTGTTAGAGAGATTTGTTAAATCGAAGCGTATCAACCAAGGGGTCTTTCTCGTTTACAACTCCATCTTCAAAATCTCAGGTGCTTATTATCATGCTGCGCCAAAAATTAATACATTTATTTTATTCTTCAAATTTAAAAATGGTCGGAGGGGTTCACTTTACAGTTTCAACAAAAAGCAGCGTATACCCAAACCAGTAATCTTCAATTAAGAAGCAAAAAAATCAGCTTTCAACCTTCCGAAGGCATTCTGGATTACTCTGAAAGGAATGAGGCGGCACCTCAGGGGGAAACATGCCAGCTCTGAAAATACATAATCTAGTTTATCTATCCAATTTTAAAGTGTGTTTTTGCACCTTCTGTAACAAAGTTGAATTTTATCTAAAATACAACAATTAGTCGCATCTTTAGCCGCTTGATCTCCATCTCGTTGACGTAGCCTCTTGCTCCATACTGTAACTGCCAGGCTTTCGCAGCGACGGCACCTCACAGCTCTATAAATTCCTGCCTGAATTCCCCTTCCTTCCAAGTACTTTTGATTAGTTTCATACCAGTACATCAGATCCCTGCAATCACTATGCAAAGCGTTTCTTTTCTTACTAAATAAATTGCCCTTACGTTATTACTAAAGTAATTGCCCTTATATTTTGTGTGGTTTGAGTTTTTTCTAGGGTCCTTGGCCCATGTATGGGGCTGGGGAGGTTAAAAGGCCTGTTGAGAAAGGGGACCAGAGTGGTGGCTGGGTTACTGACAGTCTTTTCATACATCTGGCTGCAGCTTTAAGGACAAAAACATACAGAAAGTCAGTGTTGCAGGTGCCATCCCAGCTACCAGTTCTGCCCAATATAAAACCCTCTTCTTCCTTTGCCTTGGCGTGGAGGCACCTCTCTCTCACACCGCATGCAACCACCCAAGAGCCAGTTCATCTTCTGGTCGCCCACACTTCAGTTCCCACTGTGAGCAGTCTGCTGGGCAGGGCTAAATCATACGTGTTGAAGAATTCTACAATTCCTAAAGCTCCACAGCTATTTTTTTTAATCATCTAATTACAAGAAAATCTTCTCCCACTTACTACATAGCACGTAGAGGAAAGCTCCGGATATACCTAAAGCCCCAGCTCAACAGAAGATTTTCTGAGAGCTTTCATGGACCAAACTGAGCTCTGAACACGTGTATCTGGAACAGCTTCAGCTGATAAAAACTAAATCCTCCTCTGAGTAACGCACCAGGTGCGGTGTGCAAGATTATACGTAGCAGGTACCAGCCCAGCCCATCTTCTGCATTAAAATATTGTTCATGTGAGGGATGATCATCACCCCCCAAGTGACGGGAGGCGATGGGATGCCCCCTCAAGACAAGGCTCGTTGGTCTGCTTCCGTGTTGAGGTTGATTATTTTGAAATGGTTTATTTATGCCCACCCTTGCTCCATTCTGCCGAGGAGAGTCCCCGCACTGCCCAGGCTTTGCGAGACCCTTTAAGGAGCAGGGAGACATAAGGATTTGTGGCAAAGGGGTCAGGGCTGGGGAAAACATGCCCATCGGGAAGGGGCATTTCCACCCTTTCATTATTGGACCATTTTCCTTATTCGCTCTGCTCATGGAAACCTGTGTGTTCCGTAATAAGATTCTTCTCCCAAGTAACAAGCGACAGGACAAGAGGAAATGGCCTCACGTTGTGCCAGGGGAGGTTTAGGTTGGAGATTAGGAAAAACTTCTTTACCAAAAGGGTTATCAGGCATTGGAACAGGCTGCCCAGGGAGGTGGTGGAATCGCCATCCTGGAGGTATTTCAAAGCCGGGCAGACGTGGTGCTGAGGGACATGGTTTAGGGGTGGTTTTGGCATAGGTTTATGGTTGGACTTGATGATCTTGAAGGTCTCTTCCAACCCAAGTGATTCTATGATTCTTAGATGCCTTCCGCTGTGGATAGTTGTTCACTTTTTCTTACCACCTCTCCAAACAAGCAACCCAGCATGAAATGGGGAGAAAATTATGGGTTAATTTTAAGTAATTAGTAAACAAAGCATGTATACCCAGATGAGGAGAAGAGAATAATCCCACCTTTACAGGCAGAGCTGCAAAGAACCTGGCACCATGGCTCCCAGCCAACCATCACTACCAATTTCCCCCCAAGCTGCTTTGAGATATTTCATCATCCTCAACCACTGGCGTTAACAGCTTCTAATTCCCTCGTCTTAGAAAATTCCTCCCAACTCCTCCCCGAGGGGGACAGGGAAGGGCTGCGGGGTGGGGGGGATCCCTGAGAGTCCACGGGGGGGACCCCAGGAGCAGACCTGCCCCCCGCCGCCCGCATGCCCTTCGCTCAGCCTGACCCCAGACGTTCAGGATGAGCTTTCGGAAATAAAGACTATTTCAGTCCTGGCTTCTCAAAACCTTAAAAATTGATTTCCTCTGAAAAAATGGGAAAGGGCAGAGCAGGGCAGCCCACCAAGCCCTCATGCGCTTGCTGGGGCCGTATTTTACCCCGTCCAGGCAACTTTTCCTGCAAGACGCCCGGCAGCTCTGCAAGTGCGGCTGCGGATGAGCGGCGATGCCTGTCCAGGCCAGCTTGTGGCATACGCATACAAAAATGTACTCCAGCCCCCGGGGATTTCACAGATTTACTATCGGTGAAGGGCAATAATCACTAAAGGAGGAGCAATTATTCCCAAATCATTTAGGATTTAAAAAATCATTGGCAAGAAGATAGAGGTCAAAAGGTGCGCTGTCAAGGGAAATAAAAAAACTCCACCTGTCAAACCTGGGTTTAACTTCCTCTCTGACTGCAATATGGTAAGAAGAGAGAGAAAGATATAAAACTGAAAGGTCACATACCCACTGAAAGCAAGAATTAAAAGATCCCCGTTCGTGTTCACATTTTACACAGGGATCACACCATTAATCTGTTCAATTACTCTGCGGAAGTTACCGTTTTTAAGTTAGAAATTTACTAAAAAGAAGGGTAAAACGCAGTGAGACAGTCTCTCCGGTTTAAGACAAATCATCAAAGAAATAAAATGGGTGTAATTTATATTTTCCTAAGGTGTACAGCTGGTGAGAGACAGGGCGCGTGGTCGTACACATGCCGTAAATAAAGCCCGCATGTGCCAAAGCTGCCTGAAGCCACTGGAGAGTCCCCATCAAACCCAACCCAGACCGGCAGTGAGAACGGAGATGAACATGACCTCCAAGAACTTGGGGACGGGAAGGCACAACACAATCCCCACCGGACCAACACCTGTGGCATGGGAATCACCGTCACGGTCGGCAATCTCACTGGCGGTGTCTGGGCCCTGGAGCCAGAGCTGAACGGAGGTGGGGACGGGTTCCTCTTACCCACAGAAGCAGCCAACACTTAATAAGCCTTCAGAGATGCTGGTAGGGTGCTAAATGGGAACCTCGGGTATTTTTTTCTGCAAATGGAGTTTTAGTAGTCATGAAAATGACAAAAAAATGTTTGATCAGAAAAGGAATTATGGAGTAAGGAAAGCCACCGATTTCTGTACCACCCGGCCATGCTCCTGTTGCAATACAGTGTTTGCTAGGACAAGCTCGTACGGTACTTCAGAGCCTGGAGTCTACGGAAGATGCAAATGCCCAGAAGGAAGCGCATGAACTTCAACAAAACACTTCACCCAGTCAATGCTTCTAGATTCAAACATATCTATGCCTAAGCAGATTTTCACTCTAGGCTTAATAACCTTAATCAAGCTAAACGTGCCTGTGACATAAGGAAATAGAGCTTATACACCAAATCTCGATTAATGTATTAAAGCCCTTTGCACAAGAATTACGATACATTTACTTTTCTCCCTATTCTCCTTGGCCCAGCTGGTAATCTCCGAGGCTTCAGGTTCCCATATTACCGTTAATTCTGTTTCTATCTCGGAACTACGAGCTGTGCAAATATCAGACACGCAAAGGGCATCGCACGTGGCCTCAGACCCGGGAGAAGCTGCACAACAAGACAGGTGAAACACAGAAACACGTCAAACCTCCGGGGCAGATCTCCCGAGGCCGCAGGGCCAGCCAGGTTTCAATAAGCTTTCAGCAGGACTCCAAGCTTGGAACTTCACTCAGCCACTTCCCTCTTCTTGTGGAGATGGAAAAGCTTCCCCGCGCTGCGGCCGGTGAGCGGGGAGGGGATGCCGGCACGGCGGCAGGTCCTGCCTGCCACTCTCGGGGTGACCTCCCCGGTGGTCTCTCATGCGCCACTAACTCCCCCCTGAGACTTGCAGGTGGCAGAAATGGGAATTGGTTAACTACCAGGAGTTTATGCACTCCGGTATGACCTGCCGTAACTCCCGTTAAAGCAGGACAATTTGCTACAGAGAGAACTTTTTATGATTATATAAAACTAGCAGAACCTTCCCATTATTTAGGTTTTATTGTAAAGCTGTAAAAATCATCCACTGTTACAGCTGCCTTAAAACATATGAATTAGGCATTTCAATAACCTTTAAGATGTGTTATTCTTTGTCATACTACTGAATCATAAGATAGGTCTGGTTACCTCTAAGAGGTTTAAATTTCCAATCTATTAAAGTAATACCGGCAATCTGTTATTTCTAGGCCATTGAGGAAAGGTTAAAATGAAAATTGGACTTTGGGGAGTTCCTTCTATTCTAAGTGCAGGCTGAAAACGTCTCAGCAGCAGAAGGCAAAGTCAGGGTCTCGGTAAGAAGCAGTTATCAAGGGAAACGACTGGTGATAACTTTATTGATTAAAGCAGCCTGAGAAATTTAAGATTTGCCACTGTCTAGAATTACTGTGGTGAGACAGCTTTATTAAAAAGGTATTTTTCATTAAAAGTCAGGTGAAAGAAAATTGTAATATGTTTTCAAAAGCACAGCTCATCTAAAACGGTCTAATGATGGTATGGATTAAATGCATTCCACAGGTGGAATAAATTATTGGCAAACATTTTACAAAAGTAAAGGCAAGTAAAACCAGTCCTTGTCACGTCATTACAAATGCAGAGAAGCATAGCTCATTCAGGAGACAGATTAAAATGTAATACAGTGCATTGCTAAGGAACCTATTGAACTGAATATAGCGAGTTTTTATTATTACGTATGACAAACTAAAACAAGCTGCAAATCCTTCTCAAAAGAACATTAAAGTTGCAAGGTCAAACACTCAAAAGTTAGGAAAAGATGTTAGAATTAAGGTAGTTTGCTCTGCTGTAATTTGTTCCTCTTACACGTGTGCATCATGATCCAGGTTTTAACTCCAGCAGCATGGAGTCCACTTTTCGGACGTGGAGTGACTGGTGCCATTACGCAGTGGTGTCTACTGTGCTCCTCTTTGGCTAGGCACATACTCCCTTCCTCGCAAATCTCTCTAAATACAAAAAATTACACCTACAGACTAGACATATTATTACAACAAATTGTTAGCATTTAACACTAGAACCTATATGGAAAAAAATATCTCTGTCAAAATATAGTTAGTCACTAGTAGCACTATGGCAAACAGCAGAGAATGAATAAATAATCTCTGCTGGGGACTATTACTCCTTTTCTGCACCCAAACCAAATCCTCCTGAAATCGATGGGAACCACTCACAAGGCTCACCATAAGGGACCATCTTTGCCAGCCTGGTGATGCATTAAATCAAGTTTGTTTCCAGGAGGCAAAGTTTCCCAGACAGGAGTTCCGGTGTCCTGTCGCATCCCTGTAGTGATTCCTTCCCTCAGTGCCATGGGCTGACACGGTGCCAGAGCATCACGAGCCGGGCTTAACAGAGTCTGAGGACAATCGCACCACCCTGCCTACAGAAAAGGGCAAGTAATGCCTCTACGCAGGGCCACAAGGATAAAAAAAACCCCACAGCCCCCTCTTCCCTCTTACTCCTGCACACCAATCATTTCTCATATAAGCAGAAAGGAACACAAACCTTCATGCCTCTGATTCAGACAAACAGTACCCAAGGACTGAGCTCTGCGAGGCTTTTCTTTCCCCTTTGTTCTTTTTTCCAGCTACTTTTACTTCAAATGCCATTCCGCGTCTGAAATGGGTTTTTTTAGGTTTGCTGGTTGGATGAACGGATTGAATAATTGCCGTGGCTGTACCTGGGATATTATGTTCAGGCTGAGCTATCTTGTTACTGGGAAGATATCGACAAACTGAAGGGAGTAAAGAAAAGAGCGCCGCAGCGGGTTAGGGTGCAGGGGGACCGAACCACAGGGGAAGCTGCTGAGAGCTAAACACACAGTCTTCCTAAGAGCCAACTACTCTAACGATAACAAGCCCAGAGATAATTGCGGGGAGAAAAGATCCAGCAAGGCAAGCAGTTATTTTGGTTGTTACCTGGAGTAAAACTAGAAATAAAGAGACGCAGTTTAAAAGGGCAGCGTCCCGGTGAATCTCAGAAAAAGCTGCCTGCCCACGAGACCTGCTCGTCCCTGGGGGACTTGCAGAAGCCCAGTTGTTTGGCTCACTGAAAACTACTCTGCACAAAACATTAATAAACGTGGAGCAGGGAACACTCCTGCACAGGGAAGGAGATGGATTAGATGGCCTACTAGGTCTTTTCCATCTCCCCACTCTATAATAAAGCAAAACCCAAGCACACACTGAATTACAGGGCCATAATTTCATCTCCAGGCTCTAGGGACCTACAAGCCACCCAAACTTCACTCCTGTTGTTTATAATGTCACCAAAACCCCCTGATGGAATTATTACCTTGTAATTCACTGCTGTCTGTGAGTCATCTCATACTCATCCTTATGCCCTGTATGACATAACAACAAATCAATAAAGAGGATCTGGGCACAACTACAGAGAGCGGAAAAAAATGGGCTGTACTAAGTAAGAAGGGAGCATCACACATTCAGTGTGTTTCTGGAAAGCGTGATGAATCCAATAACACAGGAGGAGTTTTGGAGTCAGTCAGCGCTTCCCATTCACCTAAATTAGAAAATGATTATTTCTGCCTTTCTCTTTTACTAAAAAAAAGGAAAAAAACTAACATTTTGGCTGCAATTCCACCATGCTGCAGCCTCCAGTCACCAACTGGACTGCCAGGTATCAGGGCACCTCTTCGTGTGAGGCACAACATCTTCCATAATTCCTTGGGAAAGCTAACTTTTATTCTTCTGTATGGCTTTCTTTAGCCTCCAAATAAAGGAATTTCACAACAGAAGTGCATTTTCTTTTGAACTATACGGTCTGGGAGGAAGGTGAATATGAAAGCACAACACAACAGTACAAGGACGAGAAACCGCAGCAGAGAACGGAGGGATGTATGGAAGACTCTAAATTGGGTAGAGGCACAAGTCAGAGCAAAGAGAGACAGACAGGAATGACAAAGGAAATAGCAGGCAGTCAAAAAGAACCCTGACCAAAAGCAGAGAAAATAATGTCATGCCTCTAAGGAGGGTAACAATACACACAGGGCAGAAGAAATTCAACAGGAACCCACTTGCATTTACCTTCTTGGCTGTCAGTCCTCTTTTGTCTACGTTGCATTATTTGATAGACTGGGCAAACATGGGGGTTTCTCCCTCTGAAAGATTTTTTTCAACTACTTTTTTTTTTTTTTTTTTAAAAATAATTCATAGGAAGATCTTGAACATAAATATTTCTCTGCGCACCAGGTCTGGAACGAAGTCTTTGCATATCCACCCAGAGTTTACCATGTCGTCCTGGCCACATTCCCTTCAACCTCTTCAGTAGCTTTCCATGAATGACAGAAAACAAAAAAAAATGCATGGGTGGGCGTAACTATGTGGCACAGCCAGTAGTCACGGCACCAGAAACCTCACCTGTTGTGCTGGAACTCCCATTTCTGCTAAGGCTGACTCAAAAAACGTTTTTGCTGGTTTTCCCACTACCTCAGCTTGAACATCACAAGCATACTGGAAAAACAGGAGAGAGACACACAAGAAATGCTGATCAGAAAAGGATTTGTTCACCTCCGTAACGCCAGTCAATTGTATAAAAAGTATGCGATTATTGATTTTTGCCCTTAAATACCACAACGGATCAGTGGGTGAAAGTGAATATTGGAGAATTTGTATAACAAAAGTGTTTAATGTTCTCTGGCAGAAAAGAAAGTCCTCCTGAAACATCTCGAGTTACAAACCTTTTACGTTCTCTATCATGAAAGCAGTCTTCAGCATCAGTTTGAGTATGGCTCATTTTTGTAAAAGCACCACTCTTAAAGAAATAGCAAGTATCTTTCATATGAAATGATCAGAAGTACTGGAGGGCCTTAAAAGATGTAGAGGGTTTCTTCAACCACCTGGCATATTTTTAACGATTCACGTGACCAGCCAGAGTTGAAAAGTTTTATTTTCCTGCAACTAAATATCAGCACTATGCTGAAAAAGCTGTTTCTAGCTTGTTCCTAGACAACCAGAAGCCTGAACTTATCTGGGAGGCGAAAACTCTCCCCAAAACTCACGTAGATACAAATGAGTGTGCTGCAAGTATATGTTACATCCACAATTTTCTGTGCTTACATACTGCTCTAGTTTGCTTTATTCTCTGCATTCACTGCGTATTTTTTTTTCCTCTCTGCAAGCCTATAAAAGGGAGAATAATGATTCTCTCCTCTCACCCTTAGGTTGGCTTATCTATTGGGTTCCAGTTCTGCACAGACTTAATCAGGCTTAAAAACAAGATTGCGCTGAAGTATCTTGCTGAATAACGGCCTTTTGCTGTGAACTGTTAAGAGCAAGGGCTGTGCTAACGCTACACCAAATATAAAATGAACCTTCAGTTTTTCTTGGATATCTTGTAGACAATATTCCATGTTTTTCTTTTCTGACTTCTTTCAAGGGCCTCACTTTCAATAAATGGTAAAAGTTCTCATTTTAAATAAAATAAAATAAAAATAATGAACGAAGCCAGAAAACAAATGAATCCACTCGTCTTTAGAATGTAGCAAATGAGTTCCAGTCTGCGGAAACTTCCTCCACCAAGGTGAGTAATTACAGATGATGACCCATATTTATACCAGTTACTCTTTTAACAAGGTGCACAGAGAGAGTAAGCATAATGCAAGCTATAAAATACCTCTAATGCCTTCATATATGCTCCAACATCAAGTTTCAGACCATCGGTTTCTTTATAGTAGCGTCTGGAAATGAAAGTGATAAAGTTTCAATGAAATGAAAATGTTGGCAGTTAAATACAAAGAAACCACATTTTATTATTTCTGTGCCTATACAGATGTCCATATGGCTGCAACAAAAAGTCAAGTCATCAGAAACTCTCGAGCCTTAATTTAATGCCAGGAATTAAGCAGAGGACAGGCTCAGGACCGTGCAACGCTGGGGAAAGGATCTCAGACCGGATGCCCATATGGCATCTGGGACACAACTCCACTGGTTCAAAGGGATTTCAACTAGCTTATTTCAAGGATGAACTTGGGCTGTATTTTATTGCACAGAATACCGGCTGCTGGCAAAGGACAGTGGTTACATTGCTCTTCCTTTCATCAGCAATGGAGAGCCCTTGGCAGATACAAGACGAGGGCAGGCACCAACCAGCAGCTGTAACACCTTCTTCAATACATCTGGAAGAGGGCCCCAAGCAGTTGACCATCATTGCTTGTCACCAGCCTCCCACATGAGGAAAGCCAAGGGACTCTTTATCGGGACTAAGGAAGCCCTCCAAGCTAAATTTTCTTCCTTCTAAAAATGTTCCTATTGCCATGGAGCTCATAAAATTAGTTAGTATCTTTACGCTGATTTTCTGCAACAGCAAGTCACATCAACACAGGTCTTCCAAGCCCTCCTGATCAGAGCAAAGGCAGGTTTCTATATGACAGGGAAAAAAAGGTAGGATGAGCAGTCAGTTAAGATTTTATGCCTTATCCTTCTGCCATTTTCGATTATTCAGCACAGCCTCCCTTTAAAATGACCACTTGACCTTTGCTAGAACAGCCATTAACCTTCTATAGTCTAGCGTAAACAGCTTAATTTTCTGACAGTGGCATGACAGAAGAAATTACAAAGCCAATTCCCACTCTCAGCCCAAAACAGATGCTAAATGTAAATCACTCCATTTTCAGGAGGAGGGCATTCTGCTTCAGTGACTCTGACACTTTCGTTTTCTATGGAATGAACTAAAACTTCAACCAAAATCAACCTACTTGCTCAAGGTAGGCACCTTGTTAAGGTCCACCCAGTTACACTGATTCTGCACGTTAAAAACGAAGCTGGCTGGTGGCTGATTTCTGTATATGGCCCTTCACATCAGCAAAGCTTCTCGAGTTAGGTGAACAAATCACCCAATTTATTATCTCCCTTCTTCGAGTCAGAGAACTCATCTACCAGGGAAACTCATTCAGAACTCACATTCACATTACCTAAATGGTGAATCATTAAAAAAAATATACGCTCGTGGTGAAAACTGAGCTCAGAATATCCAAAAATCTATAACTTTCAAATGAAAAATAACATTTGAAAAAAATAACAGCGGGTCTGTTTTAGAGCTGTCCACATCAATGAATGAGCAAATAAATACTTTTCTATGCCCAGCATACAAAGGCATTTTGGCATTGATCATGCTGTAAAATTTAAACAAAGGTTGATTCTATATTTCATTTTGAAAGACAGTATTACATAAGACAACACTTGGTTATTTTATGTACATTAGCAATTCTGCTGTTGGCTCAACGTTTTCTCCTCATCCTTCCACCTGAGAACCAGTCAGGATTTTTTGCCCATGTTGTAGAACCAGAGTGTGAGCGTCAGGGAAGGCAACACAATGGATTTAACTGCTCCTTCCCACTGATAAGTTCTACCAGGCTGGATCAATAACCCACACACTAAGAAGGCTTTTCATGGCCATTACGGTCCACTGAAAAAAGCTGTCACTACAGTTTACGCAAGCTAAACATGCATAGTCTTTTTTAAGCCTATACATCGCACTACAGATAAGAATAACTCTTTCAAGGCCATTGGAATTTGTCATTATTCAGTGCTGGCATTAATAACCTCCTGTTTAAAAGCTCAGAACGCATCTAACTGAACTGTTTTTAGGAAAACATTCACATTCCCTGACTGGATTTTTCCTGCACGTGAAAGCAGGAGGTCAAAATTTGCCTTTAATTTTCAGAGAATAATTTAAAATGTCTTTTGATATTTAAACTATCAAAGCAATTGATCTGCTTCAAAAGCACAGTTGCATTTGCAACTCTTCACCACACACACCAGCCCAGTCATTTCTCAGTACATCCCTGAGCTCTCCCCTTAGGTCTTCTTGGCCACCACACTTTACTCACAGCCAGAGGAACATCTACTGCCATCTCCAACACAGTTCAGGTGGAGTTTGTGCACTGCAGCTACTTTCATAAATTGGCAGGGTTTCTACATTAGCAAATAAAAACTCTCTTGGCTTCTTATTCCTCACGTATAGCAATTCTCAGGCCACCAGCATGAAAGCGCTCCCTTATGTACGACATTTTCATACGTATGAACCAACCTCCGGAGACACTAACACCATAGCTGATTGTTGGCTGAAACAGAATTTTTGGACCACCTGATCCTCCTCACCATTAGTAACTTCAGGATGCCGGAAGATCAAACTGCATCACAAATCCACACTAACAGCCCTTTACTCAAGCACGGCCTGTTGGATTTTTTGTTTCTGTCACTACTAAAAATCATTTATTTTCCATCCAGACAGGAATGCTTGGCTACAGGGCATCAGTTAAACCAACAGTTCTCATCTCTGAGATCTTGCAGAGGCAAAGACAAAAGACAAGCAGTGCCTATAATCTTACTGGACTCTTACAATACTCATTCACTTGAGGGTCACACACATCAAAACCCAAACTCTCCATGATTTCCACAGGGCTTTGAAGAGACTCTCAGACTTGCTCTTAGAGCAACAAACGTCCTTTTCCTGGTGGCTTTCAAAACTACAGCTGTTTAACCCTCTCACCACCACCTACGAAGATGTGGATTGTTTCATCAAGGTTCTCGAATGCTGGTTTGAAGCGCAGGAGGCCAGCGTTTGCTGTGCTTATACACCGGGGCATCTTGAGGTTCTCTAAAGGCTGCTACAATTCCTCCTCAGAGGAGCAGCTACATTTCTCACTCTCTAGCACTTGAAGAAACTCACCCACACAACTGCTTACTCTGCACTGTCCACAGCAAAAAGACCACCAACAGCTGAAATTAAAGGAATGCTTCACCCAGTGCTGTAGCACCACAGAGACCCTTCTGATGAGTGTTCCTAAAGTCAACTGGAGGATTCGGCATGGAAGTTCAGGGACTTCCAGTGCCCTTTGCAATCCTGCATCAGCACAGGGCTGAACTGTGGCTCATGGGGAGCATCCATACCACCTCCTTTTGGAGACGTATTTCAGTGTAATCACCTCAGTTTTCCCTTAAGTGCCTGGAAAGACTTCAAGTGGCTCGGGACAGGAGGCCAAGTTAGGTGACTGAATTACTCATTGAGGATCCTTCATTAACAGATACCTGAGCAGACCAGCCTCCCAGTCCAGACACATAGATTAACTGCCTAAAAGTTGGTAGTGTGAATGCCCACACCCGTATCTTGCCTCCGTTAAGTACAAAGACATTGGGGGAAATTAAAAAGTATAGAGATTTGAGAAAGAACAGTGCTTAACTCACCCTCTTCCAAGGGAGATCAAAACAGGCTTCTCCATCCCAATCAGAACTCGGAAAGCTTCATTAAGGTTTGCATAGGTGAAGTTTTCTGCTGCATCTCCGATAACCACACAGTTTGGGTTTGCTTTATCGATCTCAGCAAATTCAGCGACAAGATCTACAGAAGGAGAAAAAAAAAAAAAAAACCAAACCAAAATGCACAACCACCTTACCATTTCAGATCCCATTGAAACTGACGGTTTCCCCCCAGATTTGTCTTTCTCTTCATTCGTTACACAACACATGAAAAAAATAAATAAATCCAACTGTTCTTCAGACCCCTCTCTTCCTGGCTGGATCCTGCTATTCATCTGTCCTACAATAAAGAGCAAAATAAACCATTTCCCACCCTTGCCTTAGCTCCCGTCACCCACGTCTCAGGGCCTCATTACACCCAAGCACCAAGACCCAGGCCAAACTCCTGAAAGAAAGCTGAAAGATAACGTGTCACAGTGAGGGCAGGATCCACCTCCTTTCTGCATACCCACACTCTACAGAAGAAAACACTTTAAAATTAAAACCTCTACCGTGATAACAAAGACAACGTAATGCCCTGCACAAGACTTCACGTGTCTCCTAGTCTCTCACCGCCAGCACAACTCTGTGCCTTCCCTGTACCACTGAGATATTGCCCAGGCCAGACAGCTAAGGTTTATTCCAGAGTCTCATGACAAAGGAAAAAACTTTTGTCGGTAGGAAAAACACAACTGGGAGCTCTTCCCCATGCGAACTATGGGAATTCACTGCTCTATCGCAATCACCCACATCTCTCTGGGCTGTCCCCCTACGTGTCCCAGCATCTGCCGCAGCATTGTCCCACCATTGTGCACGAGCAAGTGTGGCCTCAGGCTGCGCTCCTTCAAAATGCGGCAGGCTGCTGGGGCTGGGGCAGTGACTTCGGCCATGGAGATGTCAAAGCCCATGCCCTGGAGCTTCTTCACGAACTTCTCCCGGGTCGCTTGGGTTTCATTAGTGCAGAACCGCAGCTTCAGACCAGACGCTTTGATCCTGTTGAGTAGAAGCAGCAGAGGGGTTAACCAGACACAGAAAAGGAGCCGAGTATCAGCTTTGCTGTCCCACCCCTAAATGCAAAGAGGAAATGCCAGAACAGGAGCAGGATCCCTTACCGTGACCAAGACACACCTAAAATACTGATTCTGGGCACTACAGCTGCAGTTTTTCCTGTGCAGAGCCCCTGACCCAGCACGTAGCTGCCTTTCTGGAGCAGAGAGCTAAGCTGAACATGGCAGCACGGGTGATGCCCACCATCCCCAGGATACCCCGGTCTGTCAGGCACACACTCCCTCCACACATCAAAAACTCCAAGATCCAGTTCCTTTTCTTTAAACCAGTCCACAGATGTAGACACACATGACCTGAACACGCCGCACAGCCATGAGTACAGTATCTGGTGTGATACCACTGGCTATTCGCATTTTAACTTGGATTTTCACCTTTCCACTTACTGACCACCTGCTGCAGTGATCTGCTGGAGGTAACAGCAAGGCTTTGCACTTCTGCAGACTCCAGGTGAGAGACCAGCTAGCTGCAGCGATGCTTGTGTCAACACTGGGGTGGCTTCAGTTGCATTTATCGCTTAATCTCTCATAAAACACCCGTGCTGTTACTTCACGGGTAATCCTGAAAAATACGGTACTTCAACTGATTTGTTAATAAATATTTACACGTGAATGGCTTCTGAAGGGCAGAAGACATGGCCCCAAGTGCCCAGAGCCAAGGACATGGTCCCTGTGGATCGGTACTCTGCAATCTCATCCAAGTCCTCTGCCTCTGAGCTGCTTTGTTTCCCGATCCAAGCTGTGGTGACCTGCTGGGGATGTCATGAAAAGGCCTATTCTCCAGGGATGAGTTGTCAGCTATTTGAAGAACCAATGTATTTCAAAGTGGCCACAGAAAATCAGAAGCACTGAAAAAGTATCACAATTTTTAAAAAAATACTTGCCAGAAGGGCTGTCACTCAGCTCCTCAAATATATTAACATGTCTAATTGTGGTCAGTTTTAGTGTGAATTTGTACATAATTACCTTTGAGGACCTAAGCTAATATAGGTTTAGACACCCAGGTAGGTTTGGGGCTAAGTTTATAAATTCATTTTAAAATATTATTATATTTCTTTGTGTTAGGATGAAAAAAGGACTTTTCTATTAGGAAAGCCCCTACATTGATTCCCAAGACAAAACATGGTGGGTTCCTTTCCTAGGGAAGATGATCTCAATTGGTTGGTGTAAACATCAAAACCACCTTGAGGTAACGCATCCGATGATGAACCTTCCACCAAAGGATTCTTAGAAATCCGGTCCTGGCCCAGAGAGCCCCTTCTGCTCATTAAAACTGCACGCCAGTGTCTTCTTCAATAATGCGGGTGATTCATTTCTTTCTTATTATTTGTCTTTCCTAATCATAGGTATGTGAATTATCAATTACACTTAGTGGTTAATTGCCCTTCATAAAGATAGCTTTTCTATTTTAAATTAGGCAGTTAATATATTGTAACTAATAGCATCCACTTGTACATTATAAATATATCTTCATTGATTGGAGCAGTGAATGTGAGATTCACTCACAAGTTAATGAAGCAATTGAGTGAAGAAGTGCAGGGTGTACCCAGGGAATAATTACTGTTAATGAATTATGATGTGACCTTCTCAGAACAATGAACAATTGGTGTGACAGTGGGATGACAGTATTCCACATCTGTTATTCGAAACACGGTTTCAGCTGTAGTTAAAAAGCAAAGCAGTGTAATTTGGATACACAACAAACTTTAATAGAGTGTGCCGTGGTTAAAAAAATCTTATTCTAAATGCAAAGCCTACCTGCACACTCTTAGGGAAAAAATCCCATGATTCACGACTGCCTGGAAGCAGACATTTGTTGAGTAAGAATCTATTCTTTCTCTTCCTAAAGGTCAACGAAACGAATCCAGGAGCAACACTAACCACTGACTTGCACCCACAAACAAGTACCCTCACGGGTCAGCCTGTTGAAAGCAAAGACTCAGTTTTTCCTATACTACAAATTTAACTTCCTTTTCAGAACCTTAGGTGAAAAACGGAGTTACACTTCTGAAAGGCTTGACCAAAGCGGAAGGAGTCTGGACACATCCTGGACTGCTTCACGCCTTCGTGGCCACCAGCAATTACCACCTCAACAAACGAGCTCAGTAACTGCTTAGGATGAGGTGAGGTCTATGAGTTAAGGCGAAGCTGGTCAGAAAATGGGAGTCCCCTGGTGAAACATGAAAAGGGCTCTCAAAAATATCCTGGAACACTAAACAAAAGGAAAAACATCAAGAACTCCAGATGTCCTGGTTTGAGAAGACTTATTTCTACAAAAACACCTTTTCAATCAAAAGCCACCTTTTCCTTCAGAGTTAGCACCTCTAAAAAGACCTTCCACTAGCTCTCCACCAAATCCTTGTACAATGCAGCCACTCACCAGTACGAGCATAATCATACACCCACCAGGATGAATCCATCCCTCGATGGTCAGCATGGGGACCATGAGCGGAGCCTGCAGGCCAGCACGCATCAGCAAACAACTATTAACTCAGAGCTTAAATAATTAGGGAGAGCTTTTAACAACAGCTCTCCATGGGGGAAATCCTGTCTCCGCTTGTGCTTACAGCAAAACTCTCCTTCAGTTTTCATGGTCAGGTTTTACACCAGGAGGAACTAAGAGACACCTTGAAAGTCTCTGTCTTACGGAGACACTTTGCTGCTAAACTGGCCAGCTTAATGGGAAACCTCGAGCTGCTGAGCTGACCCAGCCACCAGTTCACATTTTAAGAAGCTCGTGCAGAGCAAGTTACTGCAATTTCTAGTCCCAGCAAGCGTGGGGATGTTAGGAGAAGAATAAAGAACAAAATTTGTGACATGATGCCTTATAAGATAAAGAGCAAGGGATTAGATACCTCCAAGTACAGAAGAATGAGGCAACAGCAGGTGAAATACACAACACACATTTTATCAAGATCTCCCGTGTATTACAGATTTATCAGCATCTCTATTACAGAAGCGCAGGCACACCCTGGAAGGCCGGTCAATCAGGGCTTCAGCTGACTTCCATACATCGCGGCCGTGATAAAGATCCTGGTCAGACTCCAGAAGCACCAGAAATCGATCCCGATTAGCACGCGAGCCGAGCACGGGGACAGGCAGCACTGCGCTCCACGCTGGGGGCACTCTGCCCGCTCCAGGTAGCTGGGGACACCCCGAGGCCGCCTCTCGCTCCCTGTTCAGGGCTGTCAGCAGGCTCCAAATGGACAAATCCGCTCCGTTTCCAACATGACTGCTCACACCGCTCCTAATGCCCATGAGCAGGAATGGGGAACTTGAACTTCACCTGTGTGCGGGGAGCTAGGCGCAAAGGGAGAGCGGCAGACGCCCTTTTGGGTGTCACAAACGGCGAACTCGGCTACAAGCACCTGTGCGGCAAAAGAAACTTGTCGGAGCCCCTCTCCGAAGGGAGGGCGGAGTGTGCAGGGCATCAGGGAGCAGAGGACAAGTCCCACTGCACCCCTCCGGCTGCGCGTCGCACAGGCTCCGCTGCCAGCGCCAGCTGTGCCGGGGAGCTGCCCCGGGAGCTGCAACAGCAGCGCAGGCGCTGAAGCAAAGGAACAAGTCACAGAAGAAACTTCAAAGCCCAAAATTATAAGCGGACAGATGAGCACCGAGCTAACACTCCAACAGGTGGGTAAGGAGACTATTTCTAAACCTTACCAGAGGAGGGATTTAAACCCACTCCAGACAGAAACAACCGCTTGGTTGCCCATTCAATCCCTAAATCTAGAACCGGGCACGCCACGAGCACCCATGGAGGGGAGAGACGGAAATGAGGTTTTTAATTTCAGCCCCGAGCTGCCCCTCGTGCTACGCCAGCTCTTTGAACTGACCTTTACCTCGTTCTGCTGGAGCAGGACACGACGCTGAGTGACAATGTCCCACAATGCAATTACCGTGCGTCAGATGAGCCGGTCCCTTACAAATCACCTCGAACTTTACACATCTGCTGGCTGTCAGCATCTGCCAGGTTCACTCACCCGAAAATAATGAAAAAAACTCTCATTATTGTTCCATAACAGGTAAAGTGTTAGGACAATTATTAGACATCCTGACTGACCTTGTGCAGACTTAACCACCCGCCCTTGCCAACCTTTATGGGCAGCCTTTGGGCATATAAAACACAAAACCTGTTCTTTTAGATGACGTAAAGGTTGCGACATCGGTATGAAAAGAAATGGCCACAGGATCTAGGCTGGAAGCCATCACTCCTTCTTAAATTCACATTGTCCTGCACATGGCAAAAGCAACTAAGGACACGGTTTAAGGCTAAACTTCAGACTTTGACCACTCTCTTTTGCAAGGAATGTTCTTCCTAACAGGGGAGCAGGAGAGCCCTGCCTGCGGCTGGCGGATCCTGCGCAGACCGGCAGGGGGGCAGAAAGCGAAACCGTGGAAGAGGCAACGAGCCTGAGCTTGGCGACTTGTCCAATGCCAGCTTCAAAGGGGTTTGGAAGAGCACTGGTTATGAGATTCCCAGAACTGGCTTTTTATCCCGCTTTTCATTTTTCAGTGTTTTTTTTTTTATTTAGAAGCAAGGAAAGTGTGCCAAGCATTTATGCAATGTGACTCTTGTGCTTCAGTGTAAACTTGTCACCATTCTCACACCGTCTCAGAAACAAGGGGAAACAACAGAACCACAGAGTCACCTACCCGCAACTGAACAATAAAGTAAAACCAGGACTTGCAGCACCGCTGGCCACCCACCCGGGCAGGGCTAGTGTTTGCTCACTGCCCCCTGCAAGGGCCAGGGTGCTGGTGCTACAGGTAAAGCACCTCCTGTCAATGGGGGATGAAACCCAGCCAACAAGCAGCTGAGCATAACAGTCAAAAAGTAGAAATTACTTGCCCAGTTTCAAAGTAAATACATAAGAAGGAGTTTGAAAAGAGCAGAAATGTGTACCACCTCTTTAGCCTGCCTGGCTGACAGAGAACCAGAGTGCACCATATGCAGCAGCCACCACACTCCAAATGACAAATTAAAATGGGGTTTGCAACAAGAGATCAGGACCAGTCCTCAACAGTCTGCGTAACAGTGGGTAAAAGCTCATCCAGATCACAAAATGGTGAGTGATCAGGACAAAAGGAGGTATTAAAATCTGCTGTGCCTTCAGACAGTGCTGTCTAGCAGGCAACAGGACCTTTCTCCATTGCCCACAAAAGCCTCCCTGGCTGGCCCTGCCGCTGCTGGGGAGTAATTCACCTAGCAAGTCACAGACTGTTCTACACAGACAGCAAACCCCCTCTTCTAGCCCCTGTGACAAACAGGTTACATCTTGAACTCTCAGATTATGTTACATTTATGAACTAATGCAAATCCCAAGCCTGATCTCGCAGCCTTTTCCCAGGAGAACCTCCCGCTGCCAAAGCAGGACACACACCTGAGAAGAGGATGCAAAAGGTTTTTCCAGCTCAGCGCTGGCTGGAAGCAGTAACTTCTGGGGTCCAGCTGTGGAAATGCCTGTGCAGGGGGAGTACAGTCACTCTGCTTTATGTGCTCTCTGCTTAAAAAATGTATTTGTGGCAATAATGTTTTATACTTTCTCTGCAAATCTGCATTCATGCTATTTCAGTGGCTATTTCAGCAGGAAGCATTTTTCATCATTACTTTCAGTTTCCGAAATAACACCAAGCAAAAACATTATTTCAAAAGTCTGAAGGAGGCCAGCCACAAAAGCCTTCGTCCACCCTTAGTTCATTTGGCCAGTTTTTATAGCACAAGCCTCTCCCAATTCCACAGAAACACTGGACTTCCTGGTGTTTTGCTCAGCGTGTGTGATGAGATCAGAGGAGCGTGGATGAACCCCCCACATGGTGCTGTGACAGCGCGACCTTGGCTTGCTTTCTGGTTGTTCCTTCTCTATCCCGGCGTTCAAACCTTGCCATTCCTCTGATTTCTTCCACCCTCAGGAGTATGTCCAAACTGCTTAAATCTCACTATTGCATCTCTGATGCCACTTTCGTTCCTTGATCTCCTGGTATGTCCATTCATGGATGTCCTGTCATTGGTCCTGAGCACAGCCAAGCTCATTAAAACTCCCGTCCTCTGGTGGTGCAGCTTTCTGCTCCATATAGCCAGGCTGGCCTGACAAATCCTTACGCACTGCACTTTTTGGCCCTGCTGCCCCTTGCATTCTTGTGTCTGAAACTCATCTCTACATCTGCTATCTCATGAGCACAATTTCCTCTCCAGACCCATATGGCTCACCTCTCTCTATATATAGAAGTGGATAATTTGGAGGGAATCCAAAGGAGGGATTGCAAAAGGGATTAAAAAATAGGAGGGCATTACCTTTGAACACAAATAAAGGCAGATGAACAGGCACATACAAAGGAGCCACAAGGAAAGAGGCCAATGTTATCTAAGGGTGGGCAAGGGTGACATAAGAAAGGGCACCGTTATAAAACGAAAGACTCTGGAAACACCACTTTGAGACACTTTGACAGGAAAAACTGAAAAATCACTAAACTGTAGTTCAAAGTAAACTTTAAAAACCTACCAACGCCTTTGCTTAGGCATTTCAATCATCCAGAATTTTTCAGAGGTAGAAATAAATAGTGGAAGTTGTACATCAAACCAAACACAAAGTCCATCTTGTCCTGAATTCTCTACAAAGGCTGCCTTTCTCTGATGCACCGAATACAGCTGGATGCCAGGAATACTGAACAAATTACCTGATACCATAAATCCTATTCCACCTGCCTGAACAGAAGGGTAGACAACAGATTTGTAGACAACAGTATGCCACAACAATGAAATCTATAATTAAGGATTTAATAAAAATAACACACGCTTTTGAAGTGAATCTGCAGAAAGGAAGCACAAAGCAGAATGTAAGAAAAATCTTTCTGGTCCATTATGTTTGGCAACAAGACTCATTTAATCACTGTAAATTACCAAATTAGCTTAAAGTATTACACCTAACAGTCCCAGACTTTTAACCGCACTGCAGGAACTGAACCAGGGCTTCTCACCTCTTCTTGTAGCGGCTGACCAACTGTCATAGTGCAGCAACACAACAGGGTTCAAACATGCCAGTGCATTTTGTAACAAAAGTAAACTCTGGTAGACTTTAAATACTTAGTAACTCTCCACTTTGGAGCTGTCAAGAAAAAAATCAGAACTTCGGGGATTCAGTTAGCATGTATTTATGTGCATTAAGCAAAACATTTTTATGGACAATAGAATGAATCATACTCCAACAGCTTTTATTCTGTGCTTAAAAGCAGTTGGGTTTTTTTTTCCCTCTGAAGCTACTAATTATTTCATTAAAATTTCAGTCAAAACCAAGTTATCGTTGTCACTGTCAAATTCTGACTTTGTATGCAAACAGCACCTGTTTGTAAATAATTAATTTGATTTCTCAGAAAAAGAAAGTAAATTGCCAGAAGGTTTCATTTAGCCTATTGTATAGGGAAAGAGTTCACTCACACATGCTCTGCTCACCTACTTTAGAAAGTACTATACAATTTCATTGCAACAGCTCAAAGACCACGCTGCTTTCCAGCAAACTTAGTGTGATTTAAATCTGGAAGCAATCGACAACTACTTCCACTTCACTTGCAAAAACAGGGTGGAATCTGAATGGTAAAGCCGCTGAGGAGACTCAAAAGAATCAGGCTCAATTCTAAGATTCCAGGCTGAGTTCACCAAATATGGAAGATGGGGGGGTAAAAATTACTTCTTTAGTGGTAAACTGAGACAAGTGTTAAGTTCTAAAACACACAGCGAGGCAGTGTGCTGCTCATCGACTTCAGGGATTTATCCATGTTCATACAAGGTAGTGCACAAACAAGTACCGTTAGGTAGTAGGTATGACTGTAGTACCTTTTATTATTCTTTATTGGTAAATATTTGTACAGCACATAATCGTGCCAACAGACAGTAAGTAGCTCAAGACCCTAAAGGCTGATGATGTTTAAATTTCAAAAGTGTAAGCGCTTACTTCAGGGACACAGATCTTTTTAGAATAACAGTGAACACTGCTGATTTGGAAAGCAAGTATGGGTTAGGAAGCTCCACTGTCCTCAGAAAACTGAGGCCGTAGCTAACGTTACAGACCAGAGTAGAGCCACAATAACTTTGCACCCACCAAGGATCAGTTCCTGGATCTCCTTCTGGCTCTGTCAGTGAACTATACAGAACAGCTTCATCTTTTTGTGCCTCTGCTGCTTCAGGAAGGGCAGGGGACAACTATCCTTTGAGATCCATGGACAGTTAAGTGCAAGGATAACTGAACTGATATTTAGACAAGAGTTGTATAGTTTATTTGAAAGTCTCCTTCTGGCAGGAACAGCTCCTTTGCTATATTGCAAGTCCTGAAGGCATAGCAAGCCTTGAGACTTTGAAGATCTGCACAGACTTCATTTCGGTTATCTTCTGTGACAAAGATTTCCTATTCCTTGTTGCACACACACTTTTAGATGGCTCTTTGTAAACTCACAACTGTCCCACATGAACCCCCGCATGCTGAATTGCTTTACAGTTCCAGTTCCGCTTATTCTCCTCACAATCTTCGCCTTGTTAGACTCTCCAGGTATTTTATTTTAACACGACTGTCCAGCTGCTCCACAGCCTCCCCTCTCCCCTGATTTCCGTTGCTCTTTTAAAGAACTCTGTAGAAAGTTGTGCTAACAGATGCACTATACTGGCCAAACAACAGGATGTTGTAAATGTCCAACTACTGTGTGCTTTTCATATGGATATGCTAATGGGCACACTATCAGCACACAGCTGTAAATGCAAATAACAGAGCACAGGCTGAGCATCTTTTATGGATGTTTAACCACCTTCTGTCTTGTAAGAGACCAGCTCCCTGCTATTTGTAAGATAAAAAGTGAATAGCTCACCTCGTGTCAATGCTGTGTAAATCAATTAAGACAATAACAGCACAGAACAGAGGCACTGTTAAGGCTGGCTCCAGAAGAAGCCTTTAAGTCACCGATGGGCTTTCTGATCTTGTCCATGGGCTCTCTGATCTGCCCCACAGCTCTGCCCGTTAACCACAGGCACTGGGAAGAGATGTGTTTTACTTGGCTCCATTAGAAGGATTTTCTAAAAACAACAGTGTGCCACAGTAAACTAAACAATCAAGAAACCTTATGGGTTAAAAGTTTTAAAGGGCCAAATTATCTTACCAAGCTGCCTTTGGATTTTCTAGCCATCCACCACTCCAGTATCCCCACCTAAAGTTAACAATAACAGTCCCTAGTGGATTTAATGTCATTCCTGGCACCCTGGCTTCTGGGTTAAACCAAGGGCTGCCAATGCTCATAGGCACATGGGTCCCTGCCTGCCATAGTCTGGTTGAGTAAGGAGAAGGATCCAAATTCACCTTAACACGACTTGAGCAGAGAAGGAGGTCTGCTCTGTACACCAAAGACTGCTGTGGTTCAGCCTTTTGGCCCCTGATTTACTAATTCCCTTTCACACTGAATCCTAAGATATTTCACAGGCAGAATTTGTCAGAGATGCAGGTACATTAGCAATAAATAAAGCATCCCCAGTTGTAAAACTTACTGTTTCATCACCAGTTATATCAGCTTGGATAGTGACTACAGACACGTTCCTCAGGACGGTCTCTTAACAACACAGGGAAGGACGTAACTGAACGTCACCTTGGTCAAGACGTTTCAGTGTCCATCGGCTTCTTTGATCATTTTTCTGCTCCGTAGGATTGCACTGCTAGCTAAAAAAAACCCCAAACAAACCAGAGAATCACCCCCTGCACCCATCATAAATACAAAACCAGCTAAATTCTGCTGGCAGAAATTACATTGCTACTCTCTCAAATACTGAAATAACCGCATCACAGAATTTGGCTGAAAACAAGAAAAATAATGCAGCAAATATATAGTTTTAGAGGAGTCAAAATGGCTTCAGTCATACGAAGCCAACAGCAAATGGAAATGTTTACTTACGATATTTATTGGTGTGTACTATGTGTTGTTACACAAAGTTAATTGCTCTAATGGTGTGGGAGATGATGTAGCAAGACAATCTGAAGAGAACAGGTCAGCCGTCATATTATGAGAGTTCATATCCATAGTATGAATTATCAAAATGGTATTTAAGACTCCTACTGCACGTAGATATTCACTAGGTGATTTCAGACACCTCTTTTAGCAAAAGATCACATCAATTTGAATTAGTTATAAAGTTCCTAGCTATCTGCAATTGATTCTTTAATTGATACAAAAAAGAATTAATTAAAAAAAGAGCCGCTTTTAGCTTTAATCCATCTGCTTGAAACCACCGAGCTGCACTATGATGCAGACACAAATATTAATGACCAACTGGCAATAGGATAATGAATCAATAAAGATTTTAAATGGTGTGAGCTAGAACAATTACCAACCTAATAGGCAGATAAATAAGGCTACTTGACTTTACCCAAGGAAAATGATTATTCTTAACCACTTACATCGAATGACCTGAACAAAATGCTCTGATTTTCTTCCCTTCCTGGCACTTTTCCATACTCGCTTCTGCTGTCCCCCATTTCCACAGCTGTGACCACTGTCTCTCCACTGCGCATTAATATGAAACTCCTCGGAGCCCACGTATGCTAAAAACAACCATCATGTTCCCAGAACACGCCCTAGGAAAGAGACCTCATGCACGAAGCTGCAGGGACATTTCCAATATTTCAAGAGAAAGCCTGTAATATCTTACATTTAGCCCAAGGCCAGGGTTTTACTGTTGTTTCATCAGCATATTTCTGGCACTGCCATAAGTTAAATTGCAGTTTACATTGCCTCCGTATGGAAGGTTTCAGCAAATGCAGTGACAAATGTTATTAAATAACAGCCTCCAACCCAATGGAAAATAAAGTATAAAACCTAGCAGAAAAAAAACCCAATATGCCAAAAGCATCTGGCGAACCGCGATGCAAACACTATCGAATACGTACTGTTTTCTAAAGGAATGATCTGATTTCTGACAGTAATTATGTAGTTGTTGTTATCTATGTTTTGTTTGGCCGTGCCCAGAGGTCTCAGCTATGATTTGGGCTGCCCTGTGCTACGCACTGCACAAACTCGGCATATGCGACGGTCTCAGCAGAAAGAAATGAGAGGAGGGTGGTAAGACACATTCTCCTGGAAGATGGAGAGCAGGAGAAGACTCTCCTTCACTGACCGGCCAGCTGGCATAGGCCAGCCTCAATGGGAAGCAATATTACCAAGAGGATTTGGATGAGACACGAAGGAAAGCCAGGGAAGTTTAATCCTGGCAGAGGCCGCCCCGGCAGTGCCTGCCCCTGTGCAATCAGAAAACAGGTTGTTCTGCACACCCAGGGGAAAACAAATGCCTTCATTTTGCTACAAGCCTTTTTTCTTGGCGTCTCGCTTGAATCCTGAGGCTGTAGCACAGCTACAGAAAAGCACAAGAACAGAAACCGCACTGAAATACTGGGCGAGGAGGACATGGAGGAATGGGAACAGAAGTCATACACAATCCCATAGAAAAGCTACATGCTGCAGGATTTCAATATGATGTCTTTATAAAGTAACTTTTCCCCTGCCTAATTTCACCAAACTCCCTTGGAGCGCTGTCTCCAGTTGGCTGTGGCTCCCCCTTGCTGGCAGGCGCCATCCGAGCAGCACAAACAGGCCAAGAGCCTCAATAAATCTTAAACTCGCTTCAAATGCTGCTTTCTCACAGTGCTGGAAGCTCCGATCCTGTAGATGACAAAGGAAGATTCATCCAATGATACTTTAGGTGCTTACTCCATGTATTTCGAGAAACATTATAAAATCAGAGAATGGTTTGGCTTGGAAGGGACCTTCAAGATCATCTGGTCCTTGAAGATCATCTGCCATGGGCAGGGACACCTCCCACTAGACCAGGTTGCTCCAAGCCCCGTCCAAACTGGCCTTGAACCTCCAGGGATGGGGCAGCCACAGCTTCTCTGGGCAACCCCGGCCAGGGGCTCACCACCCTCATGGTGAAAAATGTTTTCCTGAGATGTCATCTAAATCTCCTGTCTCCCAGTTTGAAGCCATTACTCCTCGTTCTATCCCTAGGTGCCCTGGTAAAAAGTCCCTCTCCAGCTTTCTTGTAGGTGTCCTTCAGATACTGGAAGGCTGCTATAAGGTCTCCCTGGAGCCTTCTCTTCTCCAGGCTGGACACCCCCAACTCTCCCAGCCTGTCCTCCCAGTAGAGGGGCTCCAGCCCTCTGAGCATCTTTGTGGCCTCCTCTGGACTCGCTCCAACAGGTCCACGTCCTTATGTTGGGGGCTCCAGAGCTGGACACTGTATTCCAGGTTGGGTCAAATATGAACAAAGATAGCATTTAAAGAAAAAAAGAAAGAGGAAAAAAAAGCAGTAAAGACTTCTTTTATTACCAGTGGACCTGGGTCTTCGCCAGTTCTTCCTTTTCCATGGCAGTTCCAATGACATTTAGGTACATATTTAACTACACTCATATGATTAACTTTAGCCGTTTCAATATTTCTTCCTGTATATCTCCCTGCTTGATAAAGCACTCGCCACAAGTATCTGTTCTGGGTGGCCCCAGAGGCACTCGCCAAGCAGGCTGTCAACGCTTCACACTAGCTCAGTATTTCAACATTTAAAACATTGTACATGTACATGCAGCAGCACTTGCCACGTGAAACAGATCTGAATTCTCTGCAGCAGGTTCGTGAGAAATCATATAGAGCCAAAAAGCTTTTCTGGAAACCCATGACCTCCTCCAGTGGAGCAAACCCACAAATAAGTCCCTGCCTTTAAACAAATGGCCCTGCAGCCATTGGTCTCCCTCTGCCCCATCCTGCTCCTCTGGTCAAGCAGGGCCAATACAGACACACTGGCAAGTCAACCTAATTAATTAAAGTTAGTTAAATTAAATAGGCTCAGGGGAGACCTTACCACTCTGTACAACTGCCTGAAAGGAGTGTGTAGCCAGGGGGGGTCGGTTTCTTCTCCCAGGTAACAAGCAATAGGACAAGAGGAAATGGCCTCAAGTTGCAGCAGGGGAGGTTTAGGTTGGATATTAGGAAACATTTCACCACCAAAAGGGTCATCAAACATATGAACAGGCTGCCCAGGGTAGTGGTGGAGTCGCCATCCCTGGAGGTGCTTCCCAGCCAGGCAGACGTGCTGCTGAGGGACATGGGTTAGTGGTGGGTTTGGCAGTGTTGGGCTGATGGTTGGACTCAGTGACCATAAAGGTCCCTTCCAGACTATTCAGTGATTCCAAATGAAATCACTGTCTGTTTATCAGCAATTACTTCGCTTGTGCTAACTGGCTTACATTGCCCAGCTAAAAGCAGGGGAGTTCACTACCTGTGGCACTGGCAAGTAACTTGCCACAATACTTTGCTTTTGAGTCACTTTTAAGCTGGGCAATCATTAACTCCAGCGCTGAAATTCTCCATTTCTGCTGGGCTGCAGGTTCTCTGCAAGAAGTCACAGCTAATTTTTCAGCAAAGGTAATCAACTGACAGAATCACCATGCCAGTGCAGGCAATATTTTAAAAATTATTACTGGGGGAACGTATCACATCTCCTATATACTGTCTGCTCTTGCTACACGTGCAGCAATGACAGTAAATACAATTCCACCGGGCTGTGATCTGTCTGCGGTGCTCTGGGCTCCTTTCCCCATCAGCCCAGGGGCAGCAAATATACTCACGGCTTAAATATGCCTAAAAAATACCAACGTGACCAAAACGTTGGTGTTTGCAGTCCCGTCCCACTCAACTTCACACAGCAAACTGGGGGGAGAAGGGGGCTGCGCAGTCGGGGTGGTTTTAAACCCCGACCCCCTCCTCTCGCCTTTGGGTGCAGCTCCAAAGCCGGCGTCAGGCCCACACGGCATGTTTTGGGGTGCCAAGCCCCCACCGCCATGTTCTGGGGTACCCCCGCCCCCGGGCGGCCCCTCATGACGCCTCGGCCTCCTCCTGCTCCTTCCCCGGCGGGGTGGGCCCGGGCCGGGCCGGGCCGTGCTGCNAACAGTTTCAAATTGAAAGTAGGAAAAATTTAGACTGAATATAAGGAATACATTTTTTAGGCTGAGGGTGGTGANGCCGAGCCGCCGGCACCCACCTGCGCACCGCCTCCACCGAGCCAGCGATGGGCACCCCGCCGTCGCCGCCGCTGTCGTAGAGGACCCCGCTGACATCCAGCAGCATCCCCCGCACCGCCCGCGCCCAGGCCGCCATCGCCCGCC
>VZSF01001341.1:0-48997 GCA_013398295.1 Chionis minor
GCAAATAGAGAAACAAGGGAGGGCTAAGTGCTCTATTTGGAGTTTACCTGTTAGGTGATGGGACCTTTGTCAGCAACCCTTTTAAAACGCAACCGATTTAGTCTTTGTAAGTGATGTTCAGGTAAAGACCCAAATCGCAGCCCTATAAATGCCACTGCTAACAGTAACAGCTCTTCTGTTTTCTAACTGAGAGATATGGGGCTGGATGCTTGTCAGTCATGGAGAGACAGCTGGATAAGGAAAAGATTTGATGTGTCATAGTGTGAAAGCCACCTCAATGCACAAAACCAATTCTCAATATTACTGTCTCACTACTTGGTGACTTGGTGCTTGCTAAGAGGTTACATTCTGAGGCTGCCACAGTGCCTACTACTAAGTTATAGAAAAAGTCAGAAAAGACCCTAAACACGAGTTAATATTCAGGGCTCAAAACATGCTCGGGCATCCTGATACATCATGGCGGAACTCCTTTGCACAGGAGTCTGGCTAAGCACCTGCTGCTGTTGTTTTCTACGGCTGTTTGAAAAAAACAAGTAGTTCAGTGAAAGTTCATGAAGACAGTCCTCTCCTCAGCCTGTCCCCGTTGCATGATTCTCATGGGCATCCATCCACCTGCAAACTGTCCAGGACCAATGCCAACTGTTGCTTTTCATCCTCTGCCTTTCCCTCCCCTCCTCCTGCCCCTGGTAAACAGAAGGAAACCCTTCTTTGGGACATGCAGAGTGTCCCCACAGTGTGGAAGGCTGACCTGCTTTTAAAATGCAGCTTTTGCAGCTCCACGTGTTCCTGAAGTGACAGCTCTGGATGTCCCACTGGAGTCAGGTGGCAGCAGCATATCCGTGCGAAGTTACACAGTGCTTCTGGAAATGATACTCAGTGAGACCTCACAGTGCCCTTCACACCACCAGCCACGGTGGTTTCAGTCATCCGTGGGATGTCTTCCAGAAGCTGTGTGACATAAAAAACACTTAAAATGGCCATACAGAGAAGTTCTCTGTGTAGTCGGCAGCAAACAGGCTCTGGATTGATCCAGTGACTCACTCTGAATGGACAAGAGATAAACCCCTTGATTTCAGATCAGATGAACAGAATTAAAAAAAAAAATCCGATTGCAGCTGGTGGGGTTTTTTTGTTTGTTTGTTTCTTGCCCAACTCAAAACCTCTTGCAGAGGTGAAGAAAAGGAGCTAAGGGGAAGAGAGGATGCATAATGCCCAACCCATGGCTGAAAGCCATCTTAGGAAAGATCTCTAACAAAGCTGAAGCAAGACGTCAGCAGAAACCGGGTATCCTCTTCCTCCTCTCCTGTTCCCTTCATTATCCTTAGCCTCAGCTAGTTTGTCCTGTTCTTTATTTTCCCTTGGCTCACCGGAGAAATGAGAGAAGAGCCTTAGGGGACATGCAGGGCCAGGACTGGACAACATGTCCAGTTTCAGCTGTGTCCAGCAGAGGACACTATGACATCACTAACAGGAGGGGGCGAGGAAAAGGCCATCCTTCCCCACCAAGCCAGCTTAAGTAGAGTTATTTGAAGTCAGTAGCAACTTGTTTATCCATCTGTGCTCCAGGAATATGGACTCTGCTGAAGGAAGATGATTTTCAGAGTGAATTAGGAGTCTAACTGCATGGGACAAGCAGCATTGATGCAGAGGAGGGAGCCAGAGGGGCTGCAGTGTCCCTGCAACACAGCCTTCCCAACCCTTCCTTCTCAAGGGAAGAGTTATGCTGGGGATGCTGTCCCCTCTTGTTGTCCCTTAATTGGCTGCTATACAGAGCCGTGCTGCCCCTTAAGCAGGGCAGAGAGCCCCCGTCCCCTGCTTCCCTTACTGGGGGCAGGAGAAATCATTGACCGCGATGCATTTCTAAGCAACAGAGCTAAGACTGGGTGACTTCCCAAAAGGGGAAAATGAGGCAGGACCTGCCATCGCTCTTCTCCCTGAGCTGCACAGGCTCTACATGGCCACAGGGCTCCAGGCACTGGCAGCCTAAATTTTTGCAACAAACCCTCCAAATCTCTGTTTTTAAACACCTGCCAAAAAAACAGCAGCCAAAGTCCCTTCCCTGCCCGTGGAAATGGGAGGCACAAACGCCTCCCACCTCTGGCAACCTCTTGGCATCACCAAGTGCTTGCTTAGCACCCATTCAGAGCTGCAAAAGGAGAGGAGAGATGTTGCTTTCCACTCCCATCCAGTGATTTTTTTAGTGTTTATTTTACTTTTGCCTGGATTTTAACATCCAGGTTTGCAACAGTAAGGCTGGGGGGTAAAAAAAAAGCAAGCCAGTGCTGCTACTGGATCTTCTGGTGACGCTTAGACCCCTCTGCCTGCAAAACATGGACGAAACCTTCTTTGGTTTTGGGATGGGAGTGTCCTGAGGGACACAGCGTCCCTGGCTCTGGTGGGAGGATGTAGTCAGCATCTCTTGCTTCTTCCCACCAGTCAGACCATGGGAAATGACAGGAATTGCTGACATTTTTCTGCAGCCACAGGAGAGGTTTTTCGACTGTCAAGGGAGCTCCAGGCAGCTCTCGGGGTCCTCAACCTCCCCAGCGTGTGGGTCCAAGAAGACCCCTGGCCAACAGGGACACAGCGCTCAGAAGGGAACTCGCACCCGTGCAAGGCAACCCGAGACATTAAATATGCTAGTTATTCAAGGCCAGAGCAAGAAACAGCAGAGACCTGCAAACGAGCACTCCCTCCTCCTCGTCTCTGCAGGGCTTCCAGGACCAGACCTGCAGATGGGTCCCAGTGCTGCTTCACCCCATGTGCACTCACTCAGACCTGCGATTACTTAACTGATTTTTTAAAGATCTATCTTTTAGGTGGTTTTGTAAAACGTAAAGATTTACTGCTGCTGGCAACCATCCATGATGTCAGTTCAGGGGGTTTCACGGGAGCTTCCAAACCCCTTCAGCCTTGNATGACATGCCTTGGCCCTGCATCATTCTCCAGGGTTACCCCTGAAGCGTCCCAGTGGGTGAGCTGTACCCCACAGCCTGGGGCTTGGCACTGGAGATGTCCCATCCCGTGACATGCTGCATGATGGCTGGCTCCAGACCCCGGTGGTGCTGGGAGGGTGACAAGGAGCTGGCACTAGCAAGCCAGGTACGTTTAGCTGGAGCAGCCACATAGCTCTCCAATTAATTATCACCCGCAGAGATGTTTTTAGGAGTTATTTACAGGTGAGCATGATGAAACTGGGGGAAAGCAATTGCCAAAGCGAAGCAGGAACAAAATGCAGGACAGCCTCTCCCTCCCTGGGGAGGAATGTGCCCTGCTGAACTTGGAGAGGGAGCAAACAGCTCTGGCTTTAGCATTTAAGACCAGTGAGCCAGGCTAAGCCCACGTGGCAGCTGGGCTCGGTCAACAGCATGGCCCACAACCCGTATGCTGCCGGGACTGACCCAGGCTTACCAAGGAAAGAGAAGATGAAATCTCCATACACAAACATTTCCTTGCCATCTGAGCCAGTTCAGGATGCTGATGTTTCTGGGAGAAGGCAATGCTGTCTCTGAGCACATCTTGCCCAGAATAAACTCCTGCCATGCCTACAGACAGGTTAAGCCCATGTGGCACCTGGTCTTGGTCTCTAACCCTGCTGCTGCTGCTGCTGAAGGCTTCTAGGACTTAACCAGGTTTACAAAGGAAAGAGAAGATGAAATGTCTGTCCACAAATATTTCCTGGCTGTCTGAGGATGCTGATATTTCTGGGAGAAGGCAATGCTGTCTCTGAGCTCATCTTTTCCAGAGAGAAATCCTGTCCTGCCTATGGTGAATATCATGGCTTGTGCCATCATAAAAAAACCTGCTGTCGTGTGACTCTGCTTTGACAGGTACTAGCAAATGCTCCCAGCATCAATTCCCTTTCTATTAAGGATGAGTGAAAGGTTTCATACACCAGATCTGATTGCTTAGGATGATAAAAGCAAGTCATCAGCACAGGCTGTACAGACATCAGCAAATCCTAAATCCCCCCCAGCCAGATATTGGCTGGCTTATCTAAACGCGTGACCTCTCTTCAAAAGCCAGCCTGAGCAAATGGTAGCAGATTTCTTCCCTGAAATGCTACCAACCTAGATTATCTTGGGGGGGAACACGGTCCCCCCTTCGCTGGGGCTGATCCAAGCAAGTCTCATCTGTTACCAAGTATCCCTCTTTGGCTCATCGCTCTCTCCCAGCAAGGGACCAGACCGCATCCCAGTGACTCTCTTTGTGCTAGATGAGACTTTGCAAAGTGTCTGCTGGAAGCTTTAATTAATGTTCAGTGGGGGGCAATCAAAGCAGGGCAGGAACCCAAGGTTCATTGTCTTCTGGAGGCTGCTGAAGAGACGGTGGGGGCTGTCCTTTGAGTTTTGGCCACAATGGTTGGTCCAAACTCCTTGGAGGGGTGTGCCAGACATGATTTCAGCATACCATGAGGAATGGATTCAGTGATGGGCAGGGGAAGGAAGGGAAAACCACAACCAGCAGCGCTTCTGTCATTGAGGAATTCTGTTAAATGGTAACAAAAATAACACATTTATGTCCCCAGCCAGAGGTCGGTTCCTTTTTATTGTAGGACATCAAGGTCCTTCCACCCCAAATCAAGTAATCAGTCACATCTTGCAGAACTGACTGCTCAGTGAGTGAAGCTTGCCTGTTTTTCGGCCAGGCTCCTCTGCACGCAGCCTTTGGGAAAAGCATGCCTTTATATTCTGCTCCCACCCCCTCCCCCTCATTATAATAAAAAAATCCCAAATGTGTCATTTGTTGGTTGAAAGTCCCTGAATTTCACCGGTGGATTAAGCCTGCTGAATTGTGAAGAGGTGAGCCCCAGGGGATGCTTTGTGTAAAGCCTGTTATCCAAAAAAAGGCCTTTTGGAAGGAAGTGTGAGTGGGTCATGCCTTGGATGCCACGGGAGTTATGTTTCCAGAGACAATGAACATCTCTGTTAA
The DNA here is from genome assembly GCA_013398295.1 of Chionis minor. Lineage (NCBI taxonomy): Eukaryota > Metazoa > Chordata > Aves > Charadriiformes > Chionidae > Chionis > Chionis minor. Next base: position 4,933 of record VZSF01001341.1, read on the forward strand.
TTTACAGTCATCCAAGCCCACATTTTATGAGGGATCAAACCCGATTAAGTTGGCTGGTGGGAAGGTTATGAGTCCATCAGACAAGGAAACCCAAACCTGGAAAAGGACTGCTGAGCCAGCTGTGCCTGGGATGCAGGCAGAGCCCAGCACTCAGGGCAGAAGTCCAAGCAATACATCGTGATCCTCGCTGAAGGTGTTTTCTACCACAGTTTTCCACAAAGCACACCATCGTGCCTCCACCTGGCAGGGGGGATACAGTCATCAGAGGAGGGCAGATGCAGGAGACAGCACTGGGAACGGTGGCCTTCTGGTGGCACAAGAAACCTGTCAATAAGAGGAAGACCTAAGAGCAGCCCTTTAACCAACTCCTCTCCTCGACGCACTCATGACCAGCTCCTCATATTGCAAGACAGCGATACCGTAAAAGTTGGCTGATGATGAGGAAAACCCTCCAAGACTTTTTTAGTTTTAGAAGGCAGGCATTCTTTATTGCAATGACGGGTGGCACTGGGGATAGCTCCACCATGAGTGCTCCAACAAACTAGCTAAATCGCACAGCTTATATTCAACAAAGTTGTACATATCCATGAGTGCTCCAAGAACTTAATCTAAATATACATGAGATGTAAATATCCATTCCACATACACAGTTGACTGCTTCAGTGGTCTTCGGAGGTCAAGGGACGAAGTATGTACGCTTCATCGCTTTGCCCGCTGGTTGAACTTTGGGTTTCCCTTGTCCATATATGGTCATTGAATTAGCTCATCAGTCTTTCTGCCTCGGAATATTACAAGGAGTCAATTTAATCTGGTCCTCTGGTGTTGATCTAGGTACAAGCTAGTTCCTGTTATCAGTGATTTATATAGGAGGCCTAACATGTTTGCTCAAGGTCTGTTAATCCCATCAGGCAAGGAGTTACATGTACTATTGTCAGCTTTGCCCAGCAAATAATTAAAACTACCTTTGCAGGGGAAGGGACATCTACAAAGATGCAAGCGAAAATTAAGAATGCAAGTAAAGCTTTTATCCATTGCAGCGAGACCTTTGTCAGGGGTAGTCAGGGATCTAACCCTTTCAGTAGGGGTGTCCTGATGGCAGATAATCCACAACAAGCATTTAATTAAGAACGGGGAATGAAGCAAAGCAACTTCAGCAGGGATTTCTGAGGATTGTACTGGGTTTGAGTTGAAAGGGCTTGGCAGTGGGGGTTGGCACAGCGTTGGCTTCTGTGAGAAGCTGCTAGAAGCTTCCCCCATATCCAATAGAACCAATGCCAGTTGGCTCCAAGGTGGACTTACCACTGGCCAAGGCCAAGCCCATCAACAATGGTGGCCACTGTGATAACATATTGAAGAAGGGGGAAAGGTTATTATGCGAGGAATACTGCAGACCAAGAGAGGAGTGAGAATATGTGAGAGAAACAACTCTGCAGATGTCAAAGTCAGTAAGAAGGAGGGGGAGGAAGTGCTCCAGGTATGGGAGCAGAGATTCCCCTGCAGCCCATGGTGAAGACCATAGTGAGGTAGGTTGTCCCCCTGCAGCCCACGGACGTTAACAGTGGAGCAGACGTCCACCTGCAGCCCGTGAAGGACCCCACACTGGAAGAGGTGGATGCCCAAAGGAGGCTGTGACCATGTGGAAAGCCCATGCTGGAGCAGGCTTCTGGCAGGACCTGTGGACCTGTGGAGAGAGAAGCCCATGCTGGAGCGGGTTTGCTGGCAGGACTTGTGACCCCAGGGGCGACCCACACTGGAGCAGTCTGTTCCTGAAGGATTGCACCCCATGGAAAGGACCCACACTGGATCAGTTCATGAACTGTAGCCCGTGGGAAAGACTCATGTTGGAGCAGTTTGTGGAAGACTGTTCCTGTGGGAGGGATCCCATGCTGGAGCAGGGGAAGAGTGTGAGGAGTCCTCCCCCTGAGGTGGAAGGAGTGGCAGAAACAACATATGATGAGCTGACCACAACCCCCATTCCCTGTCCCCTGGTGCCGCTGGGGTGGAAAAGGAAGAGAACTCTGAAGTAAAGTTGAACCTAGGAAGAAGGGAGGGATGAGGGAAACGTGTTTTTAAGATTTGGTTTTATTTCTCATTATCCTACTCTGATGTGATTGATAATAAATTAAAATAATTTCCACAAGTTGAGTTTGTTTTGCCCGTGATGGTAATTGCTATGGTCTCTTCCTGTCCATATTTCAACCCATGAGCATTTCAGTGTATTTTCTCTCCCCTATTCAATTGAGGAGGGGGAGTGACAGAGCAATTTTGGCGGGTACCTGGTGTCCAGCCATGATCAACCCACCACAGGGATGAAAACTGATGCCCAGAGGCCTCCAGGGTCTTTAATCAGAGACTGTAGTTTTCACTGCAAACTGCACTGGGCATCAGGACTCCAAGAGCTGGTGAAGACAAAGCAAAAATCACAGACACAGCAGATTTTCTGTATAGACACTGATAACCCAGAGGTGAGTTTTCTTTCTCCTTCCCTTCTGACATAACTTCTTCAGTCATTTAGTGTTGAGCTGAGCTGATACAAGATGAAGATTCAATTTTGATGGCTGAATTAGAAGAGAAAATGGTGCAAATGCATTTCCAAGGTGACCTGTGCTGAAGCAGGTCGTTCTCTTGATTGGCCCAAGGAAAAGAAGCCAAATCCTTTCTTGTAAGTTGAAATACTAGAGGGAGTCAGTCAGCAGTGAAGCAGCTAATGGGGAACTGCTCAAATCAAGATGTCTGGTGCCCTTCTTGCCCAGACCATGAGCAAGGCAGAACACAGCAAGGGATCCATGGTGGGGCATCACCCATTCCCATCCTGGCAGTGAACCACAGTGCTGGAGCAGACAGGAGGGGACTGATAACCCCAGCAGAAAGCAACCCTTTATGCAAATAATTCAGAAATAATTCAGAAAATGCCACACTAGACCATCACTGAGACATCATCTCATGTGTGCTTTCTTTTTTGCTTTCTCACCAGGCATACCTGTGCTGGAGGATGTGTTTTTGTGCAATGCTACATTGTGAAGCTCCTAACATCAACCACCACCCCAGCCATGGTTTACTGGGACTGCCCAATATCATAGATGAAAGGGAACAAGTAAGTGTAGGCAGCTAAGAGACCTTCTTTCCAGCAGATACTTGCTAGCAACTGGAAATGAGGAAAAAGAAAGGCAGGCAAAGGAATACACAGAAATCTGCATGTTTCAAGGAAGCCAATGCATCATCATCGCATCAGCGGATCCATATGAGTAATCTAATCCAGGATCATTATTCCCCCATTTTTATTCTCAGTTTATGCACATCTCAAAGCATGTGCAAAGCATCTGGGCAAAGCAAGCAAAGAGCTCTTCTAGGAATACATCTGTAGGAAAAACATCGGGGGCTGAGAAGCAGCAGTAAGCAATGAGTAAAATAGTGGCTCAACTGCATTGTCCCCACTACAACTTTGCCCCAAATACATGATTTTAAAGCCCAAATGCTCTCCAATAGCCACAGCTGAGCCATGGGACTACAGCAGCGCTCACCCTGCAGCCCTGCTCTATCCAGGGAGCCTCAATTGGGATCGTGGATTGACTCAAACCCCAAGCATGTGGGTGGCATCTGAGCTACAGCCCAAATCCTGTGGCAGTGTCCTGGTTTGAGGTAAAACAGAACCAATTTTCTTTTCAGTAATTTTACTTTTCTGCTAAGACTCTTCTAACTAACTGCACTAACCGAACTGAAACTAACAACTTATTTTTAGACAGCATCCACTTCAAGCAGAGATAAGGCCTGATGTTTAGTGTTGATGCCAAGGAGTGGTAGGCAGAGAGACTCTTGCTTGTACTTGTAACAACCATGTCAGCCAACTTTATTATACACCCCATTGGAGGGTCAGAAGCAGAAGAGTGTAGAGGGGTTGCACCTGTGGGGAGGAGTGGACAGGTGACCCAAAACTGACCAACAGGGTATTCCATCCCATCTGCATCATGCTCAGTATAAAAGCTGAGGGATCAAAGGGGTCAGTCTCTTCCTGCAATGTCCAGCGTCTGAGGAGGACTCTGTCTGTTCATCTGCCTTTGATCCGTGCATTCCTGAATCCAGTTCCCAAGTCCTGTCCATCACAGAGTCCAGTCTGGCAGTTTCCCAGTGCCTACTGGTGACATGATCATCATTCTGGGAGCTTGATGCAGGTTGTATATATTGTATAAATTTCATTATTTTCTTATTCTTATATTTTCTTTTTATTAATATTTAAGTAGTTTAGTTTCTTTTCAACTTACAGTTGTCTCTCTCTCATTTTCTCTCCTCTCCTCTGGAGGGAGATGCTCCCCCTACTCTGAACCACAGCCCAAATCCCGTGACAGGGACAGGTCTGGGTACTGGACCAAGTGGGGACGATGCAGCAAGGCCTGAGTGAGCCTGGGAGGAAGGGGGGTGCCTGCAATATGTCCATCACCCTGCTTTGGAGGCCAACACCCTTCTGAAGGCAGGGCTGAAAAGTTAAACAAGTTAGACAGATAGGAAAATATCTGTTTGGGAAACAAGGGGCTGCTGATATCAGAAGACTGAGAGAAAATGGTGCCAACAGCTGGCTCCTAGTGCACCAACCCGGCACAGTCTGGGAAGAACTTGTTTGCTCATTCCCTTTGACAATGCAAAGGGATGTTTGGTACCTTCCTTAGCTCACGAGTTCCACAAAAAGGTTACTTTCTTATTTTTTTCCCCTGCTCTCTTCACCATCTCCTAGGCTAGACCTTGGTTTTGCATCGGAAATCAAGTCACATTCTGCCGAGAAGGAAATTTCCATCTCTTTCCACAAGCCAGATGGCCTGGTGTCAGCAGGGACCGGTACCCAGCTCTGTGCGCTCATTAGCTGCCAGCATTCATCCTCCTGCAAGCTCACCCTCCTCCGCAGGAGGGGCGGAGGCATTCAGGAGAGGACGTGGCAACGCTCACCCAGGCATGGATGGAGCAACGGGTGCCAAGCAAGGTCCAAGTACATCCTTGTGCACAACACATCCTCCTCACAACTGGTGAGACATGGTGGTCCTGGCTCAGCAGCCCAGATGTGCCTTGCTGTGCCAGACCACAACATGTGTTTACCAAAGATGAAATCAAACCATTGTGTCTCTTCTTCACCTTTGGCAAACTGAAGCCACAGCCAGAGCCTCCCATCTGAACGTTTCACTTTCATGGCCTGAAATCCAAACTCTGTTCATATCAAGAGCATCACACCCACCTCGGTTAACAAGGAATTTTTTTCTCCATTCAGAAAACAGCCAGGAAAACATCTTCATGCCAAAACAAATCCTGCAACCAAATCTTTTCCCGCTTCACAAAGTTTCTTACTTGGTGCTTGAGCGTAAGCAGCACCTTGGGAGGCCAGATCAGTTCCAGTGACTTTCCCCGAGAGAGGGTAGGATGGAAAGGCATGGGGAAGGGGCATTGGATTGAGATCAGACTCAAGAGGACCACTGGCTCTAGGTATGGCTATGTGTTCCGAGAAACACGCCGTTCGCATGGTGAAGAACCCACTAAATTAATCCCACGCATCTAAGCTGCTTTGAGATGAAGAGACAACACTAGATGACGTCTACTTGGGAGCACTGGAATAGTAACAGCTTTAATAAATTTTTCTTTCAAAATTTTTTTCTTTAAAAAAAGAAAAATAAAAGAACATTAAACAGTAAGTACAATAACCAGTTACTGCATGAAAGGGTACACAAACCCCAGAGCGAGCGTTTGGAGAAGGGCTTGACATTTAGCGGGCAGAAGGCATCTGAAGGAGATACACCTGGTCCCAGCATGTGAGAAAGGACTGGATTTCAGACCAAAGACAGGGATAAATTAATGCGGCAGTTACCCCACGGGCCCTGAAACATGCCGATCATGTTCCCACGGGTCTCAGGGAGGGCACATGCCACTGATGAGCCGAGCATGGCATATTTTAGGCTGCTGCTGAAATGTTAAGTACGGAGTACCTGAGGTAGTTAGAAGAACTAAGGGGCGGGGGAAAAGCTGAAATGATCCAGAGACATCCCTGAAACACAGGAGGCTCAAACTCCTGCCCTTGCCTGCTGCTGACAACCTCCAGGGTCCCCGGTGCAGCCATTCCGCAGAGCTCCAGACCTTGCCAGAACAGCAAAAGACAAGACTTGGGTACAAATGCAGGAGAAAGCCATACCTCTGCCTGCACACACGCTCTTGCAGGAGATATTCCTTATTGCAGTGGAGATTTTTGCCTGTTTATGGAAAAATGTGCTCTTAGGTGCCTTAGGGAAACAGAAAGGAGGCGTATAGTGGGGTCAGCTGCTGATGGACCCTCTCTGTGCTATGCTAAGTTGCATAGAAACTCCTTAAAGCCCCTGAGGAGAAATTAAGGTGCTATTTACTTCTTGTGGGATCCAGCAAGAGTGACCATTTCTGGGAACGTGATTTTGGTGAAAAGGAAAGGAGATTGTTTCCTCTCGAGGCCACCATGATTCACTGGATGCCTTTCCTATTCTTAGTTTTTCTTTTTGTTTGGATTAACCTGAAAGAAAGTCATGCTATAACAAATAACCTTTCTGTTGTAGCAGCATTTCACTATAAAAAGACTGCACTTTAAATAATCTTTATGTGCAAAAATATTTCCCTCCCATGTAAAATATTTGAGAGCTGGGGAGTCAAAGGCGGTAGGGTCATTCAAAAGACTAAGCTATAAAACAAACAGGGAAAAAACACGGGCACTTGGTGCTGCAAATATTTAGCTTGATGGCACCAGGTTTATAGGAAAGACTATTTACAAGTTAAACTGGACTTTAGGAGCTTTGAAGAGCCCCATTCAAGCCCTCTGAAATCAATGGCAATGAGCATTAAGTCACATAAAACATCCGGAGTATCTCCAATAAGCCTGGATTTCAAATTCAGAGAAACATTTTCTCTTTTCCTTCTTTTTATGTGGAAAGGGATATATGGATGGCGACAATCTCCTCCCCTTTTCTGGCCTCTTCCCCAGAGCAGGAATATGTGGAGAGGAGCAGCCCAAGCAGTTTCCTGCCATGGCAGGGTGAGCCACTCTCACCATTCTCCTGGTCTATCTCCCAAGGAGGTCTCTGCTGAACCCCAAACCTCCAGCTTCTTCCAGAGACATCCTACAGCACACAGGCAGGATGAAGAGCAAGGGGCAGTGACTTCTCCGTGACTAAAAACGGTACCTGTGCCTCTGAAAACAGGCAACGAGCATCCCTCTATCAGCAAGGGAGAAAATGCATGTTTGCAGAGACATGAAAATAAAACAAGAATCAACAAATGGGTCACAGGGCCTGTGAATAAACTAAAAAAAAAAAACAAAACCAACAAACGCTCCTTTTTGGTGTAAGATGTTTGTTGGGCTGAGGACATACGGTGCTTTACAGTCATGTCTGGGAGTCTGCCAAAGCCTGACTGTGGCAGTGGGGGAGGGAACATATTGTGCTTCCTCTTAAAATACGTATTTACATGACTCAAGTTAATCTCAAAAACAGTAATTTAAAAGCAGTTTCTACAACATAAAAAACAGCCAGTTTCCCCCCAGAGTGGTTACAACCTTCACTGCTCATTACAAAAATTAGACTTTTATTTGTAAATGCCTAAAAAACGTGATCTCTTTTGTGATCCATCCCCACCCCCTTGCCCCCTTCAAAGTTCTTTAGTAAGAAATAGTTAACTGGTATCAACGCCATATGAAAAGCCACCCCTGTCTGGATGCCGTCCCATCAAGGAGGGATATCTCCTGCTGATTTCCAGTCCCACTGGAGAACTTGCAAACTTTGGCCTCTTAAAACCCAGGGAGAACAACCTCCGCTGCTTTTCAAAGTCAACTGCTTAAAAAAAGGGGGGAAAAAGCACAGGAAAAAAACCAGCAAAGATGATGTGGACAAAAATATTGCTGCCGGAGCTAGATGGCAAAATCCTCATGGTCTTGTGGGCTGAAGGCAGCTGCCCGCAGCATGTCCAAGGAGTTGACTAGGATCAGGGTGCCGGTGAGATGCTTCCAGCGTTTGGTGATGGGGTTCTTCATCTTGTCCAGCCCAGTGTGCAGCTCCTGGATCACGTCACGGTAGCTGTCACCCATCTGGCTGCTCCAGGTCAGGAGGAAATCATATGCTGGCTTCCACATGGCCTGCAGTGATGGGGCAGAGGGGAGAGGAGATCAGAGCTGAGCCAGGCTGGATGGCTGGTGAGCAAGCAATGCCACTCCCAACACATCCCCATCCCAGAACAAGCACATTCCTGGGGAATAACACTGCTAAACTTCTCCAGTATAACCAAATTCCTTTTATCCCCTAAAGGAGCTCCAGAAAAATGTGTTCTGGAGGTATCTGCAACCCTAGGGGACACACGGAGACTGAAACCTGTCCACTCTCACCTCGCTGTCCACCACCCCTGTCTTGTCCCGGTGTGGGGCCTCGTAAGAATCCATCTGCTGCTTAGAGACCTTGGCAAGCTTCTCAGCGAGCTCCCTCCAGCGCTGGGCCACCTCCACAGCTGTGGTCAACAGCACAAAATCCTGGATGAGCCGGACAACCAGCCCCTGGCAGTCCATTTTCAGCAGGGCCTGAAGGACATTGGTGAAAGCAAAACAAGAGAGTCAAGGCAGGCAGTAGATAGCAGGTGATCCAGGGGACCATGCAGGGAAGACCCTCAAGAAGCCACCCTAAAAATCCTCCCACCCCCTTTCTAGCAACAGCTGGTGAAATTAGGCCACCAGGCTTGACAGAAGAGTAATCCCATTAATTGAACAAAGCGCCCCACCCCTGTTCAGCTAAGCTTGCAGCCTGGGCTGGCAAACACAGTCTTATTTTCCAGGCAAACCCTCAAGATCTTCAGGTACCACCACTAGCAGTTTAAAGCATCCCAGGGGCTGAGAAGAACAGATACCCTTAATCAAGGTAACTAATCCAGCACAGTCCGTGAAGCTTGCCTCCCTGAGCCCGGAGAAGCACCATTCTTCAGCACACACAGGTGAGTACGGACCAGTCAGAACATTTTGGGATGACACCAGGACATCAGCCTCAGGAGATGCACTGGGGTGAGACCCCAGCAAAGGGCCAGCTGGCAACACTACAGGACCACCGCTTGGCTTGGGATGTTCTTGCTCCTCTCGCCATCCCTCTTGCCTTCCTGTGCCCGTTCAGAAACCACCACCTCCCGAGTCATTTATTGAACTAAAAGCTGAGATTTTCTACAAATGGTTTTGAAGAAGTGGGAAGAGGAACTGCAGCAGTCATGGTTTTCTAGCTAGTGGTAACTTAGCCAGGAAAAAAATGACAAAGCAGTGTTAACTGCTTAAATCTTTAGGTATCAAATCATGTTAACATCTGCTCAAAGTGCTGCAAAGTAAGCTGCAATAGGGGAAACTCACAATGCACTCCAGGAAAGGAAGGGTTTAAGTGGCAATTGTCAGAGGACAGGATCTGACCCACAGAAACAACATCCTGCGCACCAGAGGTCCCCATCCCCTGCCAGAGCCCATGGACCACGACAGCCTCAGCAGCAAACCCCACTTTGAACCTCAAATGACTACAGAAAGGCGGTTTATATTACAAAATAGGCATCCCCTTTTTAAGACATGTAAACCAAGCAAACAAACCCCAGACTATGCCTTGGGTGATAGTCTGCTGAGTAGCCTCTTATTTCCTATGGCTAGATCTAGAGCTGTGGCTCCAGCAGACTCAGGATGGTCGCACACCCAGGGCTCAGCAGTTCAACAGGGGGTCGCACTTCAATAAAGGCAAACCCCAGCTCAGGGATAAAGGGGACAGATCCCCTGAGGGATGCAGAACACCAGTGAGCGCCCAAGAAACCATGTTGGCACACGTGTCCCCATCAGGAACATCACGCGCAGATTCAAAACAGAATAGGGCTGGTTATTACAGAAACCATGGACGTTGTGGTTCACACGCAGCCGGAATCTGCCTGCTTTCTGCCACTGTGGGTCCTGACATCCCCTCCTGGCACAGGGGTCTGGGCAAACCCAACCTAGTTTGGCTCAGGAGCAGAAGAAGGGTTAAATCCTCGCATAGGTGGTTTCACAGGGACAGCCTGGGGAAGAAGGGAACATCTGAAACCACTCCAGCAATTTGCAAAGCAAATGCATGTTGATTTTTCCCTTATCTGTTTCCAGCTTAAAGCCGGGCTCCAGCTTGAATCTAATTACAGCTGCAGACCAGCGTTTGTTTGCTCCTCAAATGCCTACATCGGTTTCCTGTGTTAGGAGAGAAGTAATAAACCCTCTTGTTAAGCAAGCAAGGAGAATACATTTAAAAGAGCCCTTTTTTTTTTTTTTTTTCCTAAAAGGGCACTAAGAGGATCTCACACCTGTACCATAACCGCCTCTCCTCCAGCAACGCTACCTTACCACCCGAGCCTACAGATTCATCACCCTCTCCTCTACAGGCAGAGGATTCAGATGGTCCTAAGGAAGGGCAGATTTAGCATCCTCAAACCCACGTTTCCGGGCAGCTCGGTTGCCTGTAACCAAACCCTGAAAAAACATGTTATTTAGCAAAGTAGACTAAATGAGCCACTTGTCTCTCTTGCCAGAGGCCAAGCAGGTCCGAGACAGGAGAGGAGGCCATAGGGAGCACACCGCACCAGGGGTTAAGAAGAACAGAGCTGCAGGAGACAGATTCTCCTGTTCCTTGTGCTGCTCTATATAAACAAGAAAACAGCATCAAGTACAGGACAAGTGAGAATGCTGGGTGGAGAGGAACCTAATGAAATTCAACAAGGGCAAGTGTAGGGTCCTGCACGTGGGGAGGAATAACCCCAAGCACCGGTACAGGTCAGGGCCTGACCTGCTGGAAAGCAGCTCTGTAGAGACAGACCTGAGAGTCCTGGTGGACAACAAGTTGACCATGAGGCAGCCATGTGCCCTTGTGGCCAAGAAGGCCAGTGGTCTCCTGGGGTGCATTAACAGGAGCGTGGCCAGAAGGTGGAGGGAGGTCATCCTCCCCCTCTACTCTGCCCTGGTGAGGCCACATCTAGAGTACTGTGGCCAGTTCTGGACACCCCGGTTCAAGAAAGACAGGGAACTGCTGGAGAGAGTCCAGCAGAGGACTACAAAGGTGACCAAGGGAGTGGAGCACCACTCTTATGAGGAAAGGCTGAGAGACCTGGGTCTTTTTAGTCTGGAGAAGAGAACATTGAGATGGCATCCCACCAATGCTTATTAAAATCTAGAGGGCGGGTGTCAAGAGGATGGGGCCAGACTCTTTCCAGTGGTGCCTGGTGACAGGACAAGGGGCAAGAGGCACAAGCTCCTGGAACACAGGAAATTCCACCTCAAAGTGAGGAAAAACGTCTTTGAGTGTGAGAGCTGGAACAGGCTGCCCAGAGAGGTTGCAGAGTCTCCTTTTCTGGAGATACTCAAAAACCTAGCTAGATGTGTTCCTGTTCAACCTGCTCTAGGTTGAACAACTTTGGCAAGGGGGTTGGGCTAGATGATCTCCAAAGGTCCCTTCCAACCCCTACTATTCTGCGATAGCAGCTGGGAGGCCACCTAACCAAGAACTGTACAATTGCTTGAAGCAATAGCTTTGGAAGAGACTGACTGCTCTCTGCAGCACACATGTTAACTCTGAAACCTACTGGCGGCAACAGAAACACCTACTTCTACACTTTGCTCCTGGTGATTTCAGCTGGGGAGGCTCAACATGCAAATTACAGGCTGGGGAAGACATGGATGCGCAGGCAGAGGTGACAGGAGATGGGAACAGCATGAAAGCTGGGTGCAGCTGGGTTGCAGGAAGGACACACAGCCACTGAGGTCAGAGCCAAAGGGGGAATATTAGCGGTAATAGCGACACACTTTTTTTGGCCTGGGCACAACTCACTCCCATGGCCACAGAAACACATGTGGGCATGGGGCTCTACTGGAAGCCCTGACTGCCCCGCAGGGATTAGGAGGGTTCACAACAGACTTAATCCTCCAGCAGGAGCTTTAGGGATTACGCTACAATTTCTTTCCATCCTCCTCCCTCAGCCTGGATGAATGTCCCTAGATAGCAGCGTACACACACCGTGTCTCCATCCCTCGGTACACAGCTATGCCCCCTGCCGAGGCATGACCTGGGCTGTACCTTGCCAGCACCCTCCAAGGCGTTTATTAACCTCATAGCGGCTCTAAGCCTGCTCTACCAGACAAACACCCAGCAACGGAGATGGTTTGATATTCAAATCCCAGTTCAAAGCAGTGCAGAAGCGCATCTACTTAAAAGGGATCCAGGGGAGGCTGAATTTGCATCCCATCTCTGAAATGCAGAATCCCATTCCCCATCCCTCAACGATGGAAATCAGCATCTGGAAGAAAGCAAGCCAAGCAAGAAGGAAGAGGCAACCCCAAAGATCACCTGCAGATGCACAGCAACCCCTGCGCATCACCACAGTCTTCACGGTCCACTCCTGACTCTGTGACCCTCCACCCCTTCTCACTCTTCCACGCACAAATGCGCAGCCCCCCCAGTCCAGCCCTGATCCTCACGTGCTCCAGAAGAGCCATCTGAGCTGGAGGGGTCTTGTTTTTTTCCGCACCTTCAGCCAAACTGAAAGAGTAAAAACCTTTCTCATTGGCCCCAGGAGCAGAAAGCATCGCCAAGTTCACATAAGCCCACTAAGCACAGTCTAAGACCCACTTCTTAAATTAATGATTTTTTTTTTTTTTAATTGGCATTTAAGTTGGAAAGCACCCCAGATGGTCCAAGTGTTATCAAGCATTAGCCACCCCCTGAAACATCTGTAGGGTGTCTGGCAGGGGAAGTAGAGATGTGGTTACCATAAGCAGCAATACTTAGTATTGCATTAACTGCTGCAGGGATGCATGCCAAGGCAGGAACGCAACCTGAGTGCTGCAGGCAGGGCAGGCAGGCGATGTGCCTGGGGTGGCACTGTGCCACAGGTCCCACCTGAGACCTCCTCACACACAGGGAGAAAGGGCCTGTGTCCCCAAGGGGCGAGTGGGACAACGCTTGTGCACAGACTCCTGTCTCCATCATCCTCTCAAGGCTACAGGTCAACTTTTGCCTCAAACAAGCTGGCTCTGTACAAGTGTTATTTCCCTAAAATAACACTTGCATTAAACATCTCTTTGACTTGCTTCTTTTGACTCTCAGCACCCCTAAAATCATCAGTCACACACACTCAAAATACTGTGCTACGCACCTGTTATCTTAAATATTAATTTTTTACCTAAAACAGTCAGGCACAGTCTCTGCGGGGCAATTTCCCTGAACGTGGTGCCCAGCTGGGTCTCAGGGTTCTTAAGGCATCACTTCTGAACTGACACCTAGTGACATCAGCCACACTCCCAGGGGGCTGGGAGAAGGAACCATCAGTGCAACCACAGACAGGTTTTTCAGGGTTGTTTTTGTTTGTTTGTTTTGTTTTTTGCAAGAGCAAAATTGCATGGGAGCAACAACACAGGGTCTGCAACTGCTGCACTGGGGATGGGAAGGCAGCAAAAATTTCTTGCCAGCCCCCCAAAAATAAAAGTGGGTTGTATTATACTGCCTGCAGAGCAACAGCGCTGCTGAAGCCCCGGAAAATAAAAGCGGGTTGTTTTATACTGCTCGCAGAGCAACAAGCCTGCTGAAAGGTATCGGTGGCATTTCTGCAGTTTTCTACTAGTCAATAGGGGTGCAGGGCAAGACTTAGAAATGTTGTGCATGAGAAGACCTCGCTGGAAGCTTGCAAGCAACTTGGCTATGTGAGGACAAGCCATGTCCTACAGAAAAACATCCCCACCAAATTCAGCGTGGTGCAGTGCAGTTCTTCAGAGGAGCAACGTCCAGGATCTATACATGTGGTGGGGATTTGTTCCCATGAAGACAAAAGCAGGGCAGAAGTCAGGCTTCCCCCCAGACCCAAATTCAGCACAGGGACTACCATTAGCCAGCAGATTGCTTTGGGATGGAGAAGCAAAAGAAGCCCAATGTGAGCAACCTTGGGCTGGCGTGCTCCAGGTGTGCCAGCACAAGGTCCAAGCAATAGATGCCCTGCTCTGCAGGACACTAAGGAGTGCCTGATCCCACAAGCAGCTCTTTGGGGTCTGCATACAGCAGTGACAAGCATTATCTTTTTGAAGAAGAAAGGCAGCATGCAGATACCTGCAGTCAGAACAAATGATAGAAACAACAGGGGAACAAAACCAACCCCGACATTATCTTCTGCATGATCTCTAGAAGTAGCCTGGAGAAGAGAAAAAGCTCATAGTTTCCACAGCTCTCTGCTGACATGCCCAGTGGCATTCACAGAAGACCCATGTTTTTCCCAACAGCAGCATCTGTTGGAAAGGATGATAAACACGAGGCTCTAGAAAAGCACTGTATTGAAAATCCAGAGAGAGAAACACTGTGTCTCATCAGAGGTCTAACCCCAGCTCCCAAAGGCCACGTAGTGCAGTCACTGCGTTGCCAGGTAGTGGTGGCCCTGCTGCAACAAGGTCATCTTGCACCTGTGCCCAGGCTTTTTTGCCAAGAGCGTCTGTGTGTTGCCTCCTTTTGATGGGCAGAGCAGAGGGGAGAGGTAGGTTTCTCTTTCTCATGTGATGACTAACTTCTGAGCAACATTCCCCCAGTTACCTTCACACACTGCTGCTAGTGCTAGATTAGAAAAATAATAATTAAATGCAGATTACTTATTAACTAGTCAGCACAAGCAGGCTTTTCCATGCTCGGCTGCTGGTGCATGGCTCTGCCACTGTGATTTTGTGTACTCTACACTGAAGTCAGACAAGCCTGCTTACTGCTTCTCCCTTCACAGTCCCTTTGAGATCAGACAACCAACTTTAAGATGAAATGGCTAGATCAGAACTTAATCCAACCGTTCTTCCTGCCAGCAGACACCAGAAAGTGAGTCCGTCTGTTACAAATAAAATCAGCTTTAACCACAATAAAATACATTACCGCTCCATTGTCATCCTCTGAAACACCTATTTTTTTTAATTTTTTTTTATTTTTAAAAACAGGCTCAATCTAATTTCTCTGTAAGCTGAGGAGGATTTGACAGCAGCAAGGGATTTAGAAGCAGCACTGCCTTCCACCAGGAAGGGAGCTCATCCTTTATCAACAGGCTCAGATTCATAAAGAATAGGAAACGGAGCCAACGCGCAGGATTAGCCTCCATTCAAATAAAGAAAATAAAACCTCCTCTGGGACCCTGCACTTCAGGCAGCCCTTGTGGAGCGGGATGTTTTCCTACAGCTTACAGCCCTCCCTTTGAATTAGCTGCTCCCTGAGCATCCAAGAGAGCCTTATCTTTCCTTTCGTCTCCCCATTGAGGTCTGGCATGGACTTTCCACAACCTACAGACTGTCTGGGACCGCTGGAGACAAAGGAAATGGATAAAAGAAACACTTGGAGGTTTTCGAAGCAGTAAGGCAAACACCACAAAGCCCTTGGAAGCATCCACCAAGAGGAGTACAGATTTCATCCCATCACTCACTGAGGCTAATGGTTAAAGGAGCAAACCCTCCCTTGGGGAAACTACAGGGACAGATACCAACCTTGGCTACCACGGTGGGTTAACTTCCCTTCCTGGGGAAGGGAGAGAGACAGAAAGAGAGAGACAACTGCATATGATGCGTAGAAGAACTCCTCAACAGAAGCAGCATTGGTGGCATCACCTGGGGCCTCCATTTTACTGAAAGCCAAAGCAAAAACATTGTGCCAGGCCACCAAGTGGTACCCAGGCACTGGATATTTACTGAAAAATATTTCAATAGGTAACAAAGGGCTCTATACTCTTCATAACGCTTTACACCTTATACTCAGTCCTCAAATTTCCCCCCTTCTTATTAAAGGGAGTTTGGGAAACGAAATAGTTCATTCAGCGCCAGCGCTCTTTACTCAGTCTGCCCACTCATAATTTCATTTTGCATGCTCCTGCCTGCGCCCATCATTGCCAAGCAAAGCTCTCGCTATTCCTTAATTCAATTGGCGTTTTAAAACACGATTGGCTGTAACTTGGTTATCATGCTTCTGTGAGAGAGACTGTTAAGAGGCGAGAGCTGCAAATCTCTTCCAGACATTTCGTTCTGTATTTTCTTTGGCTCGCTTCCTATGAAATGTTAGAAATTATCACAAAGATGATTTCTCGTAAGAGACCTCCTAATGGCATCCTAGAAATACTTGAAGGCTGTACTCCCCCAAAAGCCTTTTAGGCAGAAGTGAGCCATGCATTTCAATTTGCAAACACGATCCACAGTTGGTTGTAAAGCATCACAGCTCGGAGGTGACCTTGGTTTAGCTGCCACTCAAAGAGAGATGGGGCAGACATAACCTGACATTATTATAGAGGAATTTGAGGTTGTTTCATGACAGCAAACGTGCAGCATCATTCTTCACAGCAGCTGTAAAATCCCCCTCCAGCCTGCTTTGACACACCTAGTGATGTAAAAGTAGGTGACCTGAGAGGTGGCTCGCCTACCCCACTCCGTATAGAAAAAGCTTTTGTGTTTATTGCCCTTTTTCCACTTTTCCATTAGTATTGACTTTAACAATGCATGTTTTGACACCGGGGTTGAGCAGCTCTTGGTTAATTCCTTGAAGCGTGCATCATTGAAGGCTGAAACATAAACAGCCAGCAGCAGGGACCGCTCAAGTGCTATGAAAACACTAGACAAAATCGCCTTGATCTTGAGGGCCTTCAGATTAGTTACCTTCCAAAGTAAGCCCATTGGCTGCCCTCACACAATGTGTACCTATAGTATTTCACCCAGCACATCCCTCATTTATGGCCATAATGCCATTAAACCAGGAGTGCACCAACATGTACAACTGCAGGGCTGACCTCTCACCTGGCTGTGCTGAGCAGCCCGCAGAAGACCTTAAAGACAGACTTCATTTTTTACAGACTGAATTAGGAAACTTCCACCTCCCATTCCCCTTTGTCACTCTGCATGGCAAGGAATTAAGACCCCCTTGTCAAACCTCAGACTCACCGTCATCAGCTCCTTCTGGAAAGATTTCCTCTCCTTGTTCTCGGTATTGTTGCAGTCTTCCTTTAGTTTCTCCAAGACAGAGGCCACTCGCTCTGGCTCACTGTCCAACTCCGCTCGGCAGAAAAATGTTAGTGGCAAGTTCAAGTACCCCAGCGCATCAGCAAAGGACCGCCAACTGCTGAGGTTCTCCATGAGCAGAGTCCTCACGGAGGCGTAGATGTAGGTAAGGAACTTGCATGGCCTCAGGATCTGCTCAAGCAACAGGCTGGTGGTGAGATCTGGCCCAGAGAAATAGCTGGGCTTGATCTTCCCAACCACCAGCACATTTTTCGTGTGCACAAGGCCTATTTTTCCCTGGTAGTAGCCAATATACCACTCCTTAGTCCACAGTTGCCCTTTCAACCTGATCTTCTCCTCACTGAGGAGGGCTATGACGTCTCCTTTCTTGTACTCCAGCAAATAGTGGTTCTTGCTTTGCCGCACCACTGTCTTCAGCAGCTTGCCATACTTCAAGCTCAACACTGGCCGGTCCTGAAAAACTGGATACTTGGTGGTGGCAGCCAGAGGTGAAAGGATGATCTTTCCGACTTCATTCTTCTTGAGGAACCGCCTCTGCCCAGTTGGTTTGATGGCACTTTTCGGAGGTGGCTGCGGCGTCTGGACACAGAATTGTGTCAAAATGGCATCCCTGTCATCCTTGACCTGTATCCTTAGCGTGAAGTCTGAGAGCTCATTGGGGTCATGGGATGCAATGGGGAAGATAAGGCGGCTGACTTTGCCCAGCTTCATCTGGAAGCCCCGCACGATTTTGGCTTGCTCACTAGCTTTCACCTCATAGTTGGTCATGTTGGAGAACATGCAGAGTTTGAGGTCCTGAGGTCGGGACAGAGCAAACTGATGCTTACCCCAGAGCTGGAGGGCAACAGGAGCTGGGCTGTGGGACTGTCTTGTGACCTCATTCACCAGGAGAGTCTTGGGTGCACATTCATGTCCGAACATGGCCACCACGGTTTTAAAGGAAGGGTGAATGTGTTTCGGGCCATAGACACCAACCGTGATCTTCTTGCTGATGTAATCCCAAACGGTGTAAGGGTAGAGGATGTTCTGCCCCTGGGCTACAGCTGCGATGTACATGCACGGCTCCAGGTTCTCCAGCTGCACCTGGATTGTGTCCCCATACGCACAGCTCAGCTGCATTGGTGTGTATGGCCCCTCTTTCATGTCACTCCGCAGGCACTGCAGTGCTACCAAACTCTTGCTCATGATATCATTTTTGACCTCTGCTGACACCTTCATCTCCAGAATGATGAAGGTTTTCACTTCCATATTGCTGAGTTTGATCTGCAGTACTGGGCTGACGGTGCTGCACTTGTCACTGTTCAGCTCCAATGGTGGATCCAGCATTGCTTTCAGGGAGATCTGCTGCGTTTCCCCAGGGGACACGTGGCCCTCTGGAACGTGGATGCTGATGTTGGTGTCTGGAAGCTGAACAGCTCCACCAGAGCTATCCAGCTTGCAGACTATGTTGGTCTCCACTGGTTGTGTCTGACCCCAGCCAGGATTTTGACCAAGCAAATCTAAGTCATGGCATGACCGAGCCAGCTTCCTGTGGTTCAGCCATGCCGTCCTAAAGTCTTCACGGCTCTGGAACTGCTCAGGGGTGGGAGACTTCAAACCACTAAAGAAACCCGACGATGCTGGAGCATCTGATTTGGCTTGAAGAACGGACAGTTCAGACAGACTGTAGGAGCGTTTACTTCTGAAGAAAGGATTGTCCCTTTTCACAGGCTGTTCCAGATCCAGCCTGTTTGTGGATGGAAACTCATCAAAAACGTTACCCAGGCTGCTATTAGTGGCTGAACTGGAAACAACTGAAGTAGGAGCCCCTGTGTCAAAGAGCAGCAAGTCAACAGCGACACTGGAGTCAGACTCTTTGTCTAAGCTGGGCACTGTTTGCAAATTCCCATTCAGAAATGGGTTGGTCTGGACTCTGTTCACGAACGGGTTGTTATTGTAGGTTTTCACAGAGTTTCTTTTCACGTCAGTCCATTCTCCAAGCAGGTCTAACTCCTTGACCCCGTCGTCAGGGCTCTCAAGTAGATTGTCTATCATCCCGCTGTCTGTTAAGGAAGAGTTACGGTAGTTTACAGGCTGGACATAGGAGGAAGGGATGTAACCCATTTCCGTGGTGTTGTGAGCATACCACCACTCGCCTCCCGATGTGTCTAAGACATAAAGGTGGTCCCCCTTGGAGAACTTTAAAGTGGTGAAATTAGTTGGACAGTAATCTTTGATTGCTATTACTTCCTTGGCATTTCCAAAGGACGTGGGATTGTCAACCAGCAAGGCACTAGGAGAAGGCACTGCAAAGCCAAGAAGAAAACAGCACTGTGAACAATCCACAAGAGTCACAACTCGCTTCATGTCAGCAATCTGCGCTACTTTAAGTGGTGAAGTAAGGTAGTTTTACAACCTCCCAAACCTGCAGGTATTTTTCCCTCCCTCTAAAATTTTTAAACGAAACTGCTCCTGATACGTTCACGTTCCTCTTCCCCAAAGGGTTCATGATCTAAAGGGATGGGCATCGACGCAGCTGGGAAGAGCAGTGGGATCCGAGACAGAAGCAGCAGCAACTTGTTATCCTCCTGAAGAAGTCAAGTACCTTAGCAATGAGTCCCCCTCTCAACATAGGGCCCCATGCAGCTGCTCCTGTACAAGATGCCAGCATCCCACAGCCTTGCTAAACTCCCTGATGAACGATGCACGAGAAGATGTACTGGAGGGAGTTTTCACGGAGTGGGAGTTGCTGCTTATCAGCTTTCTTTTTCACCTGGCATGTTGAGATCTAAGCTCCTACAGGCATGTGCTAGAATCGCAGGCACCCCCTTAAACGTTTGCATTTAAAATAACAAAGTTAATTAGGGGAGATTCTCAACAATTGCTACCTGGGAAGAGGTTACACAGCCATTATCCTACCAATATGGTCAGCAGTACCTCAAGGTCTTCGGCCACCAGCTCTTTAGCACTCAAGCAAATAGTTATCTGTGCTGCTGGTGAACGCCTCTTCTGCAAGGAGATTACATGATAAAACAAGGTAATGTTCACAGGTTAAAAGTGCTCTCGCTCTGCCGTAACCCCTCTCCTGCACAGATGAAAGGGTATCCACTAAGGGCATGTCATACTCCTACTTATATCACATCAGCATCTCACCTCTCTTACACAGCACCAGTATTTCAAAGGTCCTCAACAAAAACTAACTCAATTTCTAAAGAAGGTTTTGTAGTCCGCACCTTCAGAAAGAAGCCCAGCATAGCCCTGTGTTGCAGCATCTCCAATCTCCCTTTCAGCAGTGCCAGCTGCAAGTCGTTTTGCCAGGGAATCCCAATTACAAGCAAAACAGATGGGTCAAGCCTACAGATGTTCATGCTGTCATCATATTTATTGCTTTTGTTCTCACTTTTAGGACCTATTTCTGTAAAAAGCTGAAGAAACAAGTTGCAGATGTTTTATCAATGTTCAAGTATGTGTTATCTTGCTAGACAGACAGATAGATAACTAGGAGAGCTGGATTTTCAACAACATGGAGCTGCAAGAGAACTGGGACAGCACCTGCTTCAGTAGGTTTGAGAGCTCTCTGGAGGGAAAGGGGGGATTTAAGAAACACAGAAAGCCCCTAAAATTCCAGAGATGAAGGGACAGCAGATCAGACTGAACATCCCTGTACTCACTAGCTGCAGGCTGGCAGTACTTCACAAGACACGTAAAGTACAAGGCAAAGGAAGACACAGACAAGCAAAGAGAAGTCTTTAAATGTATGCCAGGGATAGAATATTAAGAAGAGAAGAGCTTGCACACATCCTTAAAAATTCATCATTAAGCCACTTCCTCTGCCAGCATGTAGGGAAAGTCACAAGGACATTTATTCATTGGAAAACTATACACACACAGTCTGCATTGGAAAAACTATTTTGCCACCCTGATAGGAAGCAGGAGCTTCCTATCCCAGGAGCCTTAACCCAGGAGCTGTATGTGGCAGGGTTAACGTGGATGTGCTGAAACCGGCAAACCCCTTGGAGAATATGAGCAATTCCTATTTTCACATTAAAAACAATCTAATTTGCAGCAAGTGTGTTTGATGTTTAGGTCTCTTCTTGCTGTATCTGCAAAAGTAATTGTTTTTATCCATGTTTATTTTTAAAGGCCCTCAGCACATGCTAACTTCCACTTGCAGTTAACTCCTTGGGATCTATTTCTGCTGCGGGAACAGTAAATTCCCTCTCACCTGAATGCAGCTTTTCTGCTGGATAAGGTAAATAGAGCTGAAGAAAAAAAAAACATAAAAGGAAGAAAAAGGATTATTCGAGCAACCTGCAAGCGCCCAGCTCTGGGGAAGGGGAAAACAAACTTGCAACTGCTTTATTGCTGCTGCCTCTCTCAGCTGCCAGATCTCTTGGTGTCAGGTCCATGCCTGTCCTTGCACTTGTGGACGTGCTTGTGGGTGCTTGCTGCTCTTCCTCATCAGCTGCTGTCTGCTAATTAGGAACCAACCCCCTCCTGGACCCCAGGGGTGAGAGGATGCACTCGAATTGAGGAGGGGGCATCGTCCCCACCCATCCCAGCTGTCCCTCCGCACCTTTGACGTTGCAGAGGCTGGTCTCAGCAAAGCCCTCGCTGAGGTCGATGAGCGTCCCCTCCGACTTACACCGCGGCAGGCCGCCTGAGTTCGCTGCCCGGATCCTCTGTGCTGCCATCTCTGGCCTTTGGTTCCAGGGGGTACTAGGCAGGCATGGCCTCTCCGTGAATGAAGCAACTACAGGGACTCTGGCGTCACCTTGGGGAACCAGCCTGGGGGAGAGAAATGAACCCCAGCACATTAGCAAAGGCTCCAGGTCCCACCATGCCACCCATGCGTCAACAACACTCTCCTCAGGCACATGCCAACCTTGTGTGCTGATACAGGAGAACATCCTCACGTTCTCCTTAGCGCATCAGGAAAGATAACCTGGGTACTCCTAAAAAGCACAGCTCTGCCTACAAATCACCAAGGGCTTTAGACAGCGAGGACAGCCTGGTCTTGCATGATGCTACTTGCTGCCCACCACCCTGTACAAAGCATCCCTCTTGCCTTTTAAGAGTTATTTGGAGATACGTTACTTCTAGGCTCATAAATTGGTCCTTCTCTGCATTTCATAAGGGCTTTCAGGGCATTTACACGTTGCTGTAATACATATTTATAAAACCAGCAAGTGCTCAGATCCTGTGGGAGCCAAGGGTAGTGGTTAGCAAGTGCAGAGGGCCCAGAAGACCAGGCTTTTTGCACATTCAGCCAGGTTCCCATCTTCCACCACAGCACAAGGATCTTCTGGGATGGGGACTGGCTCTTTCTGATTGCTCGCTACATCCCTTCCCTCACCTGGCTGAGTGGGCAGGGACCGGGCAAAGAAACGTCCCTTCTTGTGCCCACTGCCTGGTTTCACTTGAGCTGCCACATGGAGTCAGCACAGGGATGATAATGGGAGGTTAGACAAATTTCCAAAAGGAAAAATAAAAATTAAGGGGTTTATTTTTCTCCTTTTTTTTCACCTGCAAACACTTGCAAAAACACTTCCAGAAACCCTGTGGAAGAGCAGCTGCATCAGTGCACCAGAGCCGAGAGTTAACCCATTTCCCGTTGCCCATAGAACATGCTTGCACTTTGACCACCAGTGTAGTGGCTGATGCAAGCGCTGGTAAGACCTCCTCTGATGTCACCCATGTTCTCTGGAGCTTGGATAGTGGCCCGAATGGCCAAGGAGCATGTGGACAAGCAGGCAAGCCTGGTGGCTATCTGCAAGCTGCAGGCAAGGCAGAACCTGAGCCACAACTTGCTCCTCCAGATTCGCACCAGGGAATAGGTATGCGGTCTGATGTATCTGGCATCATCCTGGTAAACCCTGCCATCCAGAGTCCCTGTAGACCTCCCGACTCCAGCCTGGCTGCAAAGCGCCTACAGCTATTAAAAATAAAGCCCTGTGCAATTAAAAGTCATATCCAAATCCCCTGTTAAAGTTCAGCAATGCAAAGGGCCTTTCATCCACTCCTAGCACTTTTTCCCTTCTCCCCATTTTTCCTTTCTCCCCCCCTCACCCCCCCAATGTGAAAAATCAGATCAAGCAGAAAATAACCCCCAAACCCAAATTCCTTTGGTGGGAATATGAAACTGATGGAAATGTGAAGACAAGCACTGGTTGCTTTGGCTGCAGCCAGCTTTTATTAAACCAGCGTGTCTCTCTCCTGGCGAGGAGGCACAGCAAGCCCTGAAGGATTCAGTGCCCTTTTCTGGAATGCAGTGAGAGAAATTTGCAGGGGAGAGCCTGAGCAGGAGATACTCCAGCCTGCCTGAAATGCTTCCCAAGCCATCCCCTGGGCCGGTATGCCAGGAATGCAGTTAGCTGGAAGGGATGCACCAGGATCAAGCCAGAAAAGGGAAGGGAGAACTTGTGTGCAAACACATTTTCCTTCGAGAAAAGCATTGTTTCAGGTCCTGCTGGGAGCACTCCAGGGAAAAAAAGGGCTTGGCAGGCATTAATACAGAGAAACCAGGCTTTGAGTCAAGACTACGCTTATCAGAACCCAGCCAGGTAAGACAGGGGAATTGGAGCACCAGCATCATGAAAAAGCAAATAAGCAGTCAGTGGGAAGGGAGGAAGGGCAGAAAGACGCTCTTATTTGCTAGCCCAGTTTCACCATCCATCCAGCTCACCCCTTTGCAAATCACCACCACAGCAGACAGGATGTTGTTTCTCATTAATGCAAGGCACCGGTTGGGATGGCACATTTTCCAGCTGACATGCAAGACCCTAACACTTACTGCTTCCCCCTAAAGAGACTCAGCAGACATGAGGTAGGCTCTTGTAGGGGTTTTTTTTTTCTCTCCCTAGCTGGAGGGTTCAAGCCCTCCACGGCTACACAGACACAAAATTCAGCACAAGGTGCACAACACTGTTGTTGCAGAAATAGCTCAAGTGGCAAAGTTTTCACCAATTTTAGCGACAATTGCACACAATCCTGTTAAAAACAAAAACACTTTGACAGCCCAAAGGTCACCCCTGCTTAGTGAGCATCACAGAAAGCAAGAAAGAAACCAGGGGTGCGTAGGTGATTTTTCCCTGTGAATCAAAGTGCTACCCATGAATAAATTTTTAAACACCTGCCTGGTAGTCCAGTGTCAAATAAGTTTTTAAATCAAAGCTGTCTAGTGACAACTCTCACCGACATATGCACACACCTCACAGTGCCTGGCATGTGCAGGGATGCTCCTCTGCCCAGTATTTATTTAACTATACGGGAAGCCTTATGCTAAAGGTCTGTGACAGATGCGGTTGTGTGAAGAAACAGTTGGAAAAATCCCCCCACGTGCAGCCTCAAAAGACAGCAAGAATGTACATCAAAGTGAGTGATTATGAAAAGGTATTTCCTCTCCTAAAAGCAGCATCTTGGCTGCAACTCAGTCCATTCTGGATGTAGCAACACTCTCAGACACACACACAAAAGGATGGGGAGGCATGCCCCTCGTGGCTGGACTTGGGGTGGGAGCCATGTTTCAGAGCTTCCAGTCCCAGGGGATGGACCCGAAATGTTTCTTAAGGCAGAGGCAGGACAGAAAACCAGCAAGGATGAGCCTTTAAACTCGGGCTATGTGAGAAAAAAAGGGGACAGTTGGGAGCAGGGTGTGGGGAAACAAGGGTGGTCGGAGTAAGATTTGTTTAGAAATCAATTCTAAACAAATCACTTCAGCCACAGCTGAAACAATAGTCTGCTAACTCCTCTGAAAGCACTTCAAATATAGACTAGGATTAAATATAGACTAGGAAAACCCCAGCCCCATCTGTTTACCCAAAGCCATAAACAGCATTTGAAATGAATGGGGGTGGGGGAAGGAAACTGGTGAGCACCCAGAGCTCGCCCCACATGAACGAGGAAGACTACAGCATCTCATCTAGAACCAGCTCAGAGGTACCTGCACCTGCTTTTCATGCTATTTTTTTTCCTCCCACAAGGGAAAGGCAATGCTGCACGGTAAAATCTAACCATTCAAGCCAGGAGGACCTGCTGTGTGCTTCCCCAACCCCAAGTAATCCAACAGGCAGCTTTGCAGGCAGCAGCTGCCTGGGTTAGGGCTCTGTGGTGGGTACACCCAGCAGTACCTCGCTATTCCTTCCAAAAATC
Organism: Chionis minor; assembly: GCA_013398295.1. Classification (NCBI taxonomy): domain Eukaryota; kingdom Metazoa; phylum Chordata; class Aves; order Charadriiformes; family Chionidae; genus Chionis; species Chionis minor. The sequence goes on from VZSF01001341.1 coordinate 30,080, forward strand.
CTAAATAGGCTTTGCTGAGGTCTGGGCAAAGCTTTAGGGAAGGCACGATGAGAATGTTCCCGTGGCTGCTGGCTGGCACCCTGCAAACCCTCACCAGCTTTCTGGGGCATGGAAGCACCAGGGATGGTGCCGTCCTCGGTCCGGCATGGTGGGGGACTGCAGGGCTTCCCTCTGGATACCCCTTGCTTTTACGCCGGAATCATGTGGGGTGACACAGTGGCTGTATCTCCTCCCCATCTGCTAGGTTTCTGTGCCCCAGGGGGACATCACGGGATGCCTGTGACTCACCATCAGGGGAACAGCAGAGCTGTCTTAACAGGGAGCTGCAGAGCACAGGATTTAACTTTGCATTAGCTGGAACTATGAATAAGGTTTTTGGGGAGGGACAGATGGGACATGCAGACAGACCTACCCCCATGCTCCTCTTGGCAGAGAGGCTGCTGCTTCTCAAGGTGTGGAAGCACTGTAGTGAGCAAGCTGGGGAGCAGCAAGCAGGATCTTCAGGGTCTTGAATAACTGCCCTACCTACTCCTGGATCTCCTCTCCACCAAGCACAGAGCAGCAGGTCTGGGAAGGGTCTAGGGCTGATGACAGTGTAGCACCTGTTAAAAAAAAAAAAAACACCTACTGAAACCTATTAAAAAAACACCCCAAAAGTCTTCTCCTCCTACAGTGTTTGAATGCGTGGCATTCAATTGATTTCTAACCGTAGGAGTTGCCATCATGGAGTGGCACAGAAAAGGTTAAAATTAACTTCTGCAAACTCCCTGGAAGGCTTAGCCCCAGAAACCCAACCACAGGCTTTCCTGTCCTGTCCCAGCCCAGCAGACACAGGGTAGCCCCTTGAGACCCGCCCTGGTGCAGGCTGCGTGGTGGTATGGCAGGGCCAACAGCAGCACCCTATCTTCCCCAATTCTCCCAGCTTCATCCATCACACCAAGCTGATCCTGATGGAATTACGGTACAGACCCACCTCTGCCCGGACACTTAGCTATAAACTCAAGATGTGGCACGGGCATTCGGCCATGCTGAACAGGGTTAGTGGAGAAAAGCAGTACCAGGAAAAATACTTGCTGACAGCATAAGCCCCATGTATGCAAGCAAAGAAATGCAATAAAAACAGGAACACCTGAAAATGCAGATCCCAAGGGCATGAAGCAGGTTCTGCTGCTGGCCAAGAGGAGGTCTTCCCCAACAAGCACTGACTGCAGCACAGTGTAGGTGGTAGAGGACCATTCCAAAAGCCTCAATGGTGGAAAAACCCTGACTGCCAAGAATTTGGGCTGAAAAGACCTGGGAGGGCTGGTAGGTGTGGGTGGTACCAAGCACCATCAGGGCTGGGGATGGAGCCAGGTCCCTCCACACACAGTCAAAGCAAGGGCAGTACACAGTACCTGCTGCCAGCAAAGGGAGGTGGGGAGGACCAACGCGCATCCCTGCTGACCCTGGAGCTCAGCCAAGCCGAAGAGCTGCAGGGTCCATCCCTCCACAGCATGCCTATGTCCATGGTAAGCATCACGAACAGGAGCCACTACAACACAAGACGGGTCAACCTTGCAATGACTACCACAACTGCAAACCTGTTCTCCCTGGGTAATGCATAAAAAGCCCATCAAGTCCTAAGTCCGTGGTGTAAGTTCAGGGCAAATCTTCCACCTCCCTTGGCCAAAAACTGAAAGGTTAGAAGAGAAAAAAGAGCTTCTAATCAATTACTCATCATCCTCTTCCCGGGCCAAAGACCAAGGCCAACTGTTGGCACTTGTTGCTAATGGCTTTTAATTTGCCTTTTCCTTCTCCAAAGTCAGGCTCCTACGGCTCTCCTACAGACATAGAAATGTTTTTGGAGGTTTCTTTCAAAAAACAGTAAGCTTTGCTTAAACACAAGTGAATTTAACTCTCTAACTAGAAATTCATTTCCCAGAACCACAGCACTACCCACAATGTACATTCATCCTACATAATGAATTCACTGAAAATATTGCTTTTATCACAGTCACAAAACCTCAACCACAAGACCATGGAACCAGTTGCAGAAGACACTTGTTCTAGAAACCCAGAGGACACACACCGGGGACACCCCAGCACTGAGGGAGCTGATGGCTGTAGTCATCAGGGAGCTGATGAGGCAGTTTGATCCTGGCTGGTGAAGATGGGTGGGGAAGACCTGGCTACTGTTGGGTTTTTTCCCCTTCTCTAGAAGTCCAGGCAAAGCATGTTTAATGCCAGCAATGCCACATACCCTAGTGATTCCTGACCTTGTTGCCTTTCTTTTATCCCCTCCTACCACTTCACCACTTGTGTTTGCAAAGCCAATGCTTTAATCTTCACAAAAACCCCCAAAAAACAAAAAAAAACCCCAAACGCAAACCACTCCTTAAGACAACACAAAACACAAGCTCTTTGTACCAGAAAGAACTTGTTGGTGTGAACTCACGTACATCCCGGAACGAGACATGAAGCTGCCGATGTGCCAGAACAGAAGACGTGTCCTTTTAGTCCCATTTCTAGCAAACAAGAAGGGACTTGCAGAAACATTGGGACCTCCCATTCCTCCTACAGAGCCTTCATCTCCGGGGGTTTGCTTTGGACCTGATCCCCACCATGTATGGCAAGCGGCAGGGATGCTGGCACCCAGCGTCCCTGCTCAAGCATCGCAAAGGCAGTAGAGCCAGCTGAAGAGCACAGCCCCATGCTACACCATCCCCTTCAGACCCCGCCAAGCCTTACGGAAAAATCCTGCCTGCAAGCTTAAGCTTGGCTCTGCCCCTGCCAGCTGAGCCTACTGCCATGTGAGGACAAGTCAAACACGGCAGGTTTGATGGGGTAGAGGCAGAAGGGAGGAAAAAAAAAAAAGTAATTATGGCTAAGAGACTGTTGCAGGTGTCTGCTGGCACCCAGTGTCCATTACAACCTCCCTGATGGGGACGCCACCCTTCGCAAGCAAAGCAGGAAGGACAAGAAAGTTTCCTTTTATAGCAACGACTTTGGAGCACGAGTCCCATTGGATATCCATCTCCTGCACTGACTTTCAAGTGAATCAAATATAGATTAGTCTCTGTGGCGGGGGAGGAGGGAAGAGCTTTCCATGCAGGACTTCCTGCTGTTCCCAAGCACAGGCTCCAGCCCAGCACCCACCCCACTGATTCTGGTCGCCCATCTCCCATGCAATCAGCCACTGAGACAGGAAAAAGCACCGCAGAAGCCAGGGACACTGGGTTGGGTACAGCCTGAGTGCCACTCATGGTAAGGAAAGCTGGATGCCTTGGCATCAAGCAGAAAGCAGCGGCGATACGCTGACTGCCAAGACAGAGATGGGTCCCAGAGATGCAGATACCACCCTCAAGCATCCACAGCAACTTCAAAGCCAAAAATCACTGAAAACAGTGCCAGTGTGGCAAAGGTTTAAAAAGCCTGCAAGTGTAGGAAGGTGCTGGCAGCGCTGCACGCAGCAGGAACCCCCGTGAGGTTTATAGGGTTATAAAAATGGTGCTCCTGGGCTGACAACCCAGGTCCTACTACCTGACAGCAAGGTCTCCCAGCAATAAAACCATTAGACGCACACGAGTCCTGATAACATATCAGGGAAGTAAATAAAGTTGTATATGCTTCTATGATTTCAAGGCTACCACGGGCTGCGAGACCAGTTACCCCCTCCGGCATCCCCAATGAAACAAGGCAGAGCAATGCCTCCAGTGGCACAGTCCTTGGTGCAGCTGATGCTGCTGAAACCCTGGCACAGAGAGAGGGGTAGGTGCCTCCTGGCACACCCTAAGAAGAGACTTCTCTGCACCACCAAAAAAAAGAAAAAAAAAGAAAAAAAAAAGAAAATCTGCCCAAACATCTCATAGTAAAGGAATGTGACCGAAGAAACAGCACCTCAACCGAGAAAGGCTTCAACCAAGACGCTCTGCCCATTTTGGAACCTCAGCTGTTCAGGGGAGGACCTCTTCAGTCTTCCCTTAAACCCACGTACACTTTTTGCCTCCACGATGTCCATCGGCAAGGAACTCCATGGGTCTGCTGCCCAAGTAGTGGAAAACCCATCTCCGTCAGGATCAGGTTCTCAGAAGTTCTGTCTGATATCCACTACCTCTCTTAGCAGAACAGGCAGAGTTCAGTCCCGATTCACCCTCTCCCCACTGTCTGCTCAATGTTCTTCCAAGAGAAAAACCAATTCCTAATTCAGGTGGGGCAGTCCCTAAGGTATTTCTGGATTTTTTTAAATAGGGAGCTATGGATGGACCCCGCCACCAGGGCAAGGAGTTTGTTCTAGCAAAGCTCCAAAGGGGAGCAACAAAAGCACAAAACCCCAGAATCACATCCAGCATCAAGCTCTCAGGGGTTAAACATAAAAGATGCAAACTCAAGTTTAAAACCCTTGGAGAGAACAGGAGCCCTGAAGAGCACCTTCTTCCTCTAAGCCCTTGCCGCCTCTCCGAAGTCCTTCAGAAGTCCAAGAGCTCAGCCAACGGTCTAAGTGAAACTGCTCCTGAGGGATGCTTAGAGCCCAAAGCAAGGACCAAGCACCTCTCAAACCAGGGGAACTCAGATTTGAGCCAGATCAAGCAACAACACAAGCTCACGCAGGCAATCAGGGGCAGAGAAGAAACAAAACACAGATTTCCAGAGTCACAATCTAGGCACTTGCCAGAGGGAGACACTTTTGAAGAAGAAACAGCCTTGCCTGACAACAGACATCCTCTGCCCATGGCTCACAGTCATCATCCTCTGCCTTGGAAAAGGAGGAGAAATCTCTCCTTTTCTTTTTTATGCACTGCAGACTGATTGCTGCATTAATCTGCACTCTGGCGCATGAGCTGGTGTGCATGAGCTGGTCCAGAACAGAGATGCTGGGCAAAGCTCTTCAGCCATTGCCGGCACTCACTCTACTTGCTGGTGGCTCGCTCCCAGTTGACGGAGGAATGGTATGGGCACCATGCTGTGGCCCACCTAGGACTATCAATGAGGAGAAAACATACACACCGCTCCCCACGTGATGCTGTGGCAGAAGAGATGCCTCATGGTCCCCCATGAGACTGTGGGACAACATCCACAGAGAACAGACTAAGGGCAACCATGGAAAACACTAAAGGAGGGGAAATGGTTTCCTGCCTCCACAGGTGCTGCGAGAACCATCTCATTAATACCTGGTGCACTTGAAGGGGGGGATGCAAACCCCTCCTCCCCATCTCAAGACACCAAATTAATCAGGGCAACAAAAGCTTTAAGTATGGTAAAAGGCTCTCATCGAGAAATTCTTGGAGCAACTCACTATCATGCTACTGCCAGGGCCACAGTTCCAGCAATGTGTCTTGACTTAGATAATTTGAATGCTAATTTGGCCTTCAAGAGCTGTCAAAAGCTGAAGCAACCAAGTCCCTGAAAAGCAGTGCTTCCCCCAGGTGGAGATGATGACAGAGCTTTAACTGCATCAACACTTCAGAGCCCCGTCTTCATCACCCTTCACTAATTTCACCTTTGTCTGATGGAAAGAAGTAGCTGTTCTCAGCTGAACTGCTGGTGCAATGCGCAGAGCCACACGCTCTCCTTGTTCCCGGCTGAAGCATTGGGAAACCAGTCCCACCAGCATGACCAAAAAAGAGCAGGCACAGGAAAGTCACTCAAGCTGCTGAATGGGGAGCCTGGCACCGCAACTGATGCAGCAACACACAGACAGGACAATAAAAAGCTCGAGAGATGACCTAGCTCCAACTCGCCCGTAGACCAACACATAGGCAACTCCATGCAGCTCTCCCTGCCCAAGTATTCCACCAAGACTTATCTTCCCCACGCTGACCGCTTCCTCACAAAAAGAATGTCAAAGGCTGAAAAAAGTTGGTCCTGCTTGGTCCTCTGGACTGATTCTGGCACACTGATCAGTTACAAAGAGGGTGCCACATTCAAGCTGCAAATGTCGCAGGCAGGATGGCCACACAACCGCCACCCATGGGTCACCCAAAAGGCAACCTTGTAAGCAGGTAGGCAGGAGACAGGTGCAGCCCCCAGATCAGCTGGACTTACTCCTGACCTCAGTCAGAAGGTCTTTTTTAGGAAAAAAAGAAAGGTTTTGTTCCCAGTTTGCTGCCCCAGAATCCCCATGGACATTGACCAGCCACCTAACAGCCAGATTCTCTTACTAATGAATAAAACCTCTTTGGATTATCAAACCGAAGAACTCACTGAAGCAATGAGCTCGTGCAAGAGCTTAACCTTGATTTAATGTTCTTACACACGTTGCTGATTAGTCCAGGTACTGATCTGTCGGTGGATTACATGACACCTTCAGCTACGCTGAAAATGCTGACGGGAGACAAAACCATCAAGAGCCTGACTTAGGCAGAAACAAATGCAATCAGCACATTACAATGCATTTCCTCAAAACGGAGGTTTTTTTTAAGCACTCGTCCTTGGTAAACATTTCCAAACCAGAGTCCCCGTGATAGCTGGGTTTTGAGAAGCTTAACCATTTGCTGGAGCTGATGGCCTTCTCATAGGAATGCAACTTGGGAGTTAAACCTGGCTGTGGGCTGTTTGCCCACCTAATGCCCTATGTTTGACCCAATCCCTAGTCCACGAACCCATGTCGGAAAGGGGACAAGCTTGCTGGGAGCAGTATGATACTGGCAGTGGAAGCCCCCAAGTGATGATGCCATTTGGGAGGCATGCAGCAAGAAGCAGACTCAAGGACAGACGTCTGCCCCAGCTCAGAGCGTGGACTGGGACTTGCTGCAAAAAGCCCCAGTCTTTTGATTTAATCTCACCTGCAAATCCAGCGAGTTGCAGACCCATCCCAGAAAGTGTTCCCACTTCAACTCAGAGCATGCTTTTAACATGAGACTCGTTACATCGGCACAAAAGACCATGTGGCTAATTTCAGGCAGTTTTCAGCAGCAAAGTCCTTGCCTTAATTTAGATTACAGCTTGTCAACAGGTGGGAATTAGCTTTCCAGGTGCAGGCACCCCCCCCTCTGCCAGCCAGGAGAGTGTTTGAGATAAACCAAAACAGGCCAGTGTTTATGCAACACAAGAGCAAACACCACGCCTGCTTGTTTAATTAGTTACCCCTGAAATTAAAGCCCGTCAAAACGCACAGAGGCTTTGTGCAACCTGCAAATTATCTGTGAGGAACGCAACCTGGAGGTGAGGGATGCCAGATATAATCCAAGTAGTGGCTCCAAGCACTTTCCATAATATCAACAGTGCCATGAAGGGAAAAAACCAAAATAACACCACCCACCCTTTCTGTCTGCATTTCAGAGTTTGTTGTTTCGGTCTCACCAGGTTAAAAGCTGCTCAATCCCATCATCACAGGTCAGATGGCTGATAAGAAACAGATTTCATCATTTTAAGACCCAGCATTTATTGGAAAGGTTCACCTGCAAACAAAGTTACGTACTTTGAACTGTTTAGTTTTACGTCAGTTAAAAATACATGAGGCCCCTGTCTGGACACTCTCAAAATTAATGTGGTACACAATGAGACTGCAGCCTCCACTGTCAGCAAAAGACACGCTACTTCTCTTTGGCAGGACAACTTCTCCAGGGTGAGCCATTTTAGGGAAAGATGCCTCTCTTTAGCAAGACACTGGGCACAGAAATGGCGATTCCCATAAATCTGGTAAAATCTCACCTTTGCTCAAAATCCCACGCAAAGTAGGGCTGAGTTTTGGACATGGTTTTTGCGTTAGTCAACAGGCAAAATAAAATGACACCTGAAAGTTACCTTAAAGTAATGGTAGATTTCTCCCTGCTGAAAGCAGAGCTTTTGTGGTTGAGTGGAGCCAGTTTCTGCAGCTTTCTGCATTGCATTTCTTGCAAGGCCAAAACACCTTCCCATGTGTGCATCGAACCACAGTGATGCCCCTCTGCAGGAGCATCCCCTAAAAAATGGGCAAGCCACCATGGAAGGAATATTTCCAAAGGGCAAGTTATTCCCTCCCTGCCATCTCCAGGAAGTCAGCCCCAGGCAAGGTTATAAGGAGATGTACTTGCTCTTGCTGCTCAAGGCCAGGGCATGAGGCCACAAGGAACCTCAGTGTCCCCCTGTTTGAGCTCAAGAACCTGGTGCTCCATTCATCGCTGCTAAGCTTTCTGTGGCAACAGACCACAGTGCTGAATTTTGGATTAATGCCGCTTGACTTTGGGGTGAAGTGTTACAGCCATGGCATAGGATTGTCAGACCAACAGAAAAATGCCCATATTAGAGAAGACAAAGCTGTTGCTGACAGCCAACCAAGGGGATACAGAAAAGACCAAAGTTTGTTTACTGTCTCTAGAAGAACACCTCATTTTAGAAAGTAAGGACTAAAATCAGATTTAAAAGCCCCACATACTGAGGGACAGATGCTTTGTGTCATCTGAATGTTGGCCATGTGCAGCAACGAACCTGCTCCACTTATTTACTTCTATGGAAAGCAACTTCAATCCCACCACTACCTCGGCTTCATGACCGCTTTGATAACCACGGTGATATGTGTATTTTAATTTTAGCTCTGTATCTAAAGCACAGGTTGGGACCTTAAAGCAGCAAGTTCTTGGCTAGAGAAGACAATTCCAGGTACAATCAACATGCCAGGACACCATCCATGGCCATATTTACTATCTTGCCTGGACAAAACCTCCTTTTCACAGCAACATCCCAGATTTTCTGCCCTGTGAGATTATGGTTTTCCATATCTCAATGCCACTCACATCCAGAAGTGCAGGAGGTCTTGGTGCCAGCACTGGGGCAGCTCTGCAAGGACAAGTAGAGGAGGAATCAAGAGCTTTCAAGGAGCCAAGGGGTGCTCTGCAGCACAACCAGCTGATGCCCACATGCAGCCTTGCACAACTTTAATGCTGGTCTGACCCTGGCCCTTTGAGATTAGACACGCTCTTGATGGGAAAAGAGAGTCTAAATATCAAACCAATGCAGATGGACTTAATTTTTTTAATTTAAATTTGCTTGAAGTGACACATAAAAGAAGTGAAATCCCAGGCACAGCTGATGCACTAGGACAAATTTATATTTAGAAGAATGACACGAGTACTCAATCAACAGGAAAAAAACGGAAACTTTTTGGCACTGTCCAGAAGAAAAGAAAACCAGAAGAGAGATGGCCGCCACCACTCATTAGTAAAAGCAACATCCACAGGCCTTTCAACCTCCCAACTCTCTACTTTTAAACTGAATTCAGCTTTTTTTTCATAGAATCGGCTAGGTTGGAAGGGACCTTTAAGATCATCGAGTCCAACCATAAACATAACACTACCAAAACCACTCCTGAACCATGTTCCTCATCACCACATCTACTAATCTTTTAAATACCTCCAGGGATGGCGACACCACCACTTCCCTGGGCAGCCTGTTCCAATACTTCATGACCCTTATGGTGAAAAAATTTTTCCTAATATCCATCTTAAGCCTCCCCTGGCACAGCTTGAGGCCGTTTCCTCTTGTCCTATCACTTGTTACTTGGGAGAAGAGACCAAACCCCACCTCTTCACAACCTCTTTTCAGGTAGTTGTACAGAGTGATAAGGTCTCCTCTCAGCCTCCTTTTCTCCAGGCTAAACAACCCCAGTTCCCTCAGCCGGTCCTCATAAGACTTGTTCTCCAGACCCCTCACCAGCTTCGTTGCCCTTCTCTGGACACGCTCCAGCACCTCAATGTCTTTCTTGTAGTGAGGGGCCCAAAACTGAACCCAGTATTTGAGGTGGGGCCCCACCAGTGCCAAGCACAGTGGGACAATCACTTCCCTGGTCCTTCTCGCCACGCTTTCCATGCGCGATCCCAGTAACCAACTGGTTTGCAAAACCCATGTAAAGACTATCAACCAAAACACACCACAGGCAAGTATAAGAGAGCTGGCTTTCCTTTTTTTTTTTTTTTTTAAACTTAGCACTTACTACTGTCAGCTCTGTTTTCAACAGGACAACTAACAATGCGTTAGTACTTCAGCATAAAACAAACATACCGAGGTGATAAAAAGATAAAAAAAGCCATTTCCAAGTTTTTCAGACTGAAGTTTTAAGAGAGACAAAAAAGAGCACCAACGTGAAACGTATTCCTTCGAAATCTGCTCTTTCTTCTGCTTCATTAGTCATTTGGGAGCTTTCAGTTCAGAAGTCAGAGACATGCTTAGCCAGATATCTGATCATTTGCTGGGTCTCATCCCAAATTTCTCTAACATTACTCACATTTTTTGTGAGGGAAGGATGAGGATTTTATACTTAAAGGCAAAACGGAGGAAGAAATGTTTGCAGTACTACATAGGAATTATAATGGTTAGGCTTGGAACTCTGGGTCCAAATGATTCCCACGTCTCAACCACAGAAGGAAAAAGAAATCAGGCTGATGCCTGGACTCCTCCACCTTTGCACTACTTGGGACCCAGGGATGAGCTGGGACTTCCCCAGGCCATCCACACAGGATCCTTTGGCTCCAGGCAGATGGGAGATTGATGCTTGGCCCAGAGGAAGATGCTCTACATACAAACATTCCGGCAGCAACCAGCAGCATCACCTCCGCCTGCCAGCCTCCCCACAGGGAATTACCCTCTGCCCTGCCTTCACAAGCTAAATTGACTTAAAGCATCCCTAAGCCAGGAACCACCTGCCCTTTCCCAAAGCAAAATGCTTCCCCTTCCCCGTCCACATGACAGGACCACCTGATGCAGAGCCAGCCACAATCCCCTAAAAATTAGGCCAAACCGCAAACACTGTTATTCCTTTTATCCTGCCTGACTGTAGGCAATTTGAACACAGTGATTTCCACACACACACACCCCCCCCCTTGCAAATGCATTTCTGAACTGATTTCAGAGCCTGTTTTTGGAGGCATGGGCATCACAAACGCCGAGACCACGGTTCAACCTGCAGATTGTAATGCTGCATGAACCCAGGCAACGCTGCTGCTCCGTGCCTCAGTTTCCCCCAGCATTATCTGCTGGTATTCAAACCCTTCAGGGCACACATCCCTCTGCTTTACCTAAAGGATGCATCTCCGCCTGCCTGTGCCGGGGTTTCCCCATCATGGCCAGGGAACAGGAAAACCGGCAGTAGGATAGCGAGCAGCTTTCCCCCAGGACACTTGTAATGCAAGGGTTTGAAATAGGGGTCAAGGCACGGGGGGAAATCTGGGATGGAAAGGTCATCCCCGCTGCAGGACAATTGCAGAGAGCGGGGTAAATGCTTGCCCTCCCCAAATCCTTGCTGCGGGGCCCTGCAGTCCTCTGCTCAGCCTGCTGGGCTAAGGCTTTTTTTGCTTACTGTTTCCATGCCCAGTCATGTCCTGCATCCCGGATTTGGTGAATATTTTAATAGCTCCTATTAATAGGCAGAGCAGAAGCTGGAGAGGCACTGGCTGCTCTGGCCAAGTCGCACCTCCAAGGAGCTGCAGGGCTGCCCTGCTGCAGGACAAGGTGCTTAAAAATTAGGCAGAGAAGCAAAAAAAGGCCCAGCCCCGCTCACCCATCAGCTGAAACAGAGATTGAGAAACTCGGTGGCCTTCAAACCCCTTGGTTCAAGGGATTTCAGGCACAGCCTTACCACAGGATTTTTCTCCACCAGATAATTTCAGGCACCGGTGAGAGGACACTCTCGTACAGCCCCCAAATCATCTGGCATCACGAGGCGGTGGCACTGCGTCGGTTGCAACACCGCCGTGTCCTGTGCCAGCCCCCCTGCACCCCAGGCCAGCAGGGAACGGGATGCACGCCCCTTGAAAATATCTGGGGGTCTGTGCTCAGTGTCAACATGCAATTTTTTTTACACCCCTCCTGAAAAAACACCTCCCATTCCCTGCAGGTCCAAGAGCTGGGATGCAGTGGAGACCGCAGCACATCTGCCCCCTCACCAGGACGGAGTTGCGACCTTGTTTCATGAGATCTCGCCAGGCTCTGCAAGAGTCCAGATGGACTGCCTGGCTAATTAAGTTAATTAAAGCGTTTTTCAGCAGTGATTAACTTCCAGGTGCGCCACTCTGGTGTAGCTCCAGCTCTCTCCAGGGAGCAGGGGTCACACCTCGGGAGCAGCAGGAGAGATGGGAAAAATTACATGGAAGCACTTAGTGATGGCACTGAGCTGTTCCTCAGCAGTATTTGTTGACTCCAAGCAGCTTACAAAAACAAACCCAAAACAACAAAAAACAACCCAACCCCCCTAAAACCCGGGAAAACCTCAAACCTTCATCTATTTTTCACACCCAGGTGGAGCAGGACAGACGAAGGAGAAGACCCAGGCAAGGCAGCAGCAGATGGATGCATGAGAGGAGACCCATCACCCTGACGTTCCAATCCCAGAGCATCTTTCCCCCAGTCCAGTGCAAAGCAGACGGGATAAGCTCCGGGAAACCAGCAATGCTGCCCGTAACTCTTAGGACGATAAGCTGGTCAAGGCCAGAGCCGGCAGCACAAGCTATCCGTTTTGCTGACGAGGTAATCACCATCTCCCAGGGACAGTAAATACTTTGTCTGTCCACAGCCCTTGCCCAGAGATAACAAAGCAAAATGCTCACAAAGGCCAAGAGAAAGGCTTGCTTTGTGGCTGCTGCTGCTTTGCTCACCAACAAGGAGGATGGCTGCCGGAAAGCACTGGAAAGTAGCCACATCCAGGGAAACGGGTATTAAAAAAAACCAAACAAATAAATAAAACCCCCCAAAACCAACCATTACATCGGACCCTGTGCTTTCATCCCCTTTCCCTAAAAAACCTACTTGTCTTCCTCTGTCCAAGCAAACACGTGGTCAATGCTTACAGAGGTATCACTTGTCTGGAGGCTGCTCCAACAAATCCACCAACACCACTCTCCATCGTCAAGGAGTGCTCAGAAAGACAAGCTGCGCAATGCACCCCCCTGCCATCTCCTCTTTTTTGAAGGATGCACCCCTCATCTCCTCCTCTCTTTTTGGGGGAGGCACCCTCCCATCTCCCCCTCTCTTTTTGCCGGAGGCACATCCCCCCATCTCTTGCTCTTTTTGTGGGAGGAGGACGCACACCCCCCCCATCTCCTTTTTTCTGTAACTCTAAACACAATGAATTGCAAGGGACCAGTTCCTCCCAGGCCACATGTGTTAGGAACTATTCCCTGTGCTTTCTTATGGACTTTAATAACTCAGTCTGCACCAGGGATGCAGCCGTGCGCACAGAAAAAAATGCTGATGATGATTTTTGTGAGCAAGGGGGTAAGAAAAGCGTGGAGAGGTCCAGAGCAGGAGGCACGGTGCTTGGGGGAGACAGAAGAGCAATTTTAAGGCTCTGTTTGCATGCACGTTGCTGGCTGGGAAAGGCTTCTCATGCCGGTGGAGAGCAACCCCACCCCGGCACAGCTAATCTGATGGCAGGTTTTCAATGCAGCAGCCAGGATGCAAAGGGTTGGGGAGGGAGGCTGGCGAGGGGGGAAAGAAAGCAAGGAAATGCCACAGAAGTGAGGACGCCTTTTCTGGCCGGGCAAAGGCTTGTTTTGTTTCCCTCCCTTCAGCTAGCTGCCATTTTCTGGAAGCTGGATCAGTTACAAAAAAAAAAAAAAAGTTTCTCTTTGTTTAATTATAGCTGCAGTAGCCCTTGCGCCGAGGGACCCAGTGTCCCCCCTGGCTGCCCTGGGAACAAATGCGAACAAAGATGACAGCACGGCAGTGGGGAATAATGCAGGAGTTAAAGCTTTAACATCTCCCACAGACCTGACCTCAGCTCAAACAGATTATTTTTACTCCCAGAGGCATGCAAGACCTGGGAGACTTTGGTCTCAATTCCCTGCGTGACCACCGTGTTGGTTGTTCAGAATTCTACTGGCTTTGTTCCCTTTATCCATCCTTTATCAGTGTAGGTGTTTTCAGACGGACAACTCAAGCACCTCCTCGCTCTGTGCCAAACAAGCTGGTGGATGCTCCAGCCAGTCCTGGTGCTTGCTGAAGTCACATCTGCACCGACACCAACCTGGGACAGCTGCAGCCAAGAGATCCAGCCAAGCCTAGCCATGGATTTATTCCAAGTTCAAACCCCCCTAACTCAACGTAACATGGTTTGTGCTCCCCCGTCCCAGCCATAGGACTTTGCTGGTACAACGTCATCAGGCTGGCAGTCCCAAGCGGAACATGCTGTGGGCCACCATTGCAGGGGACCATCACAACTGCCAATGAGCCCTGCAAAGGTAACAGCGAGCGGGTCGACATCTGAAGCTCCTGCCAAGCTCACTGGCGAGCTAACGGCAGCAGCAACCGCGAAACATCTCCTGCCTTGCTTTTCTCCACCGACCAAGCCGGGGACACACCATTGTTGAACTCCAAAAAAGCCTCTTCTGTTCCTAAGGAAACAGCCGGCGTCATTCAAACAAGGCCACACACCACGCAAAGGCCTTCCCCCTAAAAGACGACCTAAAGCACTTCACAGGGGCGGCCACAGCCAGGCTGGCCTGGCACAAAGGCAGAAGGGTGGCTGCTGGATTTACCCCCGGAGAGCAAGCTGGGGAGAGCAAAGCCATAGCTTTGCACGGGACTCGTCTGCAGCACAGGCTGAGCAACCCAGCCTAACGATTACATACCAGAGCCTCATTTCTTTGCTGTGTCGAAAGGGTGTTTCCTGGAGTCAGCTAAAAAAACCATCTGGTTTTGCTTTGGGCATCGATCTCCCCTCTTGAAAATGATGGGGCACTTCCCAGGGCAACCCTCCCACAGGGCAGGAGGAAGGGGCAGAGAAAGCAACTCCAGAGCCTGCAGAGAACTGGGAAAAGGAAAAGCTTTCACATTATTATTATTATTACTATTGCAGCTTTCCCCTTGTCATTTAACAGGACTGCGAGACAGACATTCATTACTGTTCTTCCAATTTACACAAAAGCAGCCAGGTGATGAAGAAACACAGGAGAGATTAAAAAAAGAAAAAGTGACTCAGCCACCTTCTGCCTTTGTGTTTTAATATATACAGGTTTGAGGCTATGAAGTTACTCGCACATCCATCATCTTGCACATGCAGACAGCGTGTGCCGCCCAAGCCGTCGCCAATGACGAGGAGATGGGATGCAATGTGCACCGCCTTGCTGCTGATGGGTCTGAAGCAACATCTCATCCAGGCAGAGCAGGAGCAACTATTCGCGTAGGAGCACGTAAGAACATTTAGCCCTAGGACTTGAAATTTGTTTTCTTCTATCGGTAATGAGAGCGTTATGCTCACCCAGCAGCCTGTTGATATGCCAGCTGGGAATGACTGCCTCTCAGCACTGAAAATAAACCCTTGCACAAGTTCAAATTCGATCAGCAGGTTAAAAATAGAAANACAGAGGAACAGCAGACTGGGGAGCACACAGACAGCGCTAGGTTTCCACCAAGAAATGAAATTAAAGACAGCAGATGCTGCTTGTGGGACACTAGAGACTTCTTAAAAACACATGCAACCCACCCACAATAACCTTCCTAGCAGAGGTTAAAAAACAAGTGTGAATCCAAGGACGGGATGAAAGAGAGTTGGAAGTTTTACAGTCATCTCTTCGACCCATCAAAAACCCTGGAAACACCATCAACATGCATAGAGGAGTGTGGCTGCCTGCTGGACCTGCAAACCACCCAGAGCAGCAAAGGGATTTCATGCACTCCTTCATTTTCCCATTGCCATGAGCCATCAGTATACACCCCTCTCCATACTCACACGCTTTTCTTTATGAGCCCAAAGGAGCAGAAATACACTAAAACCATTTGACTCTAAGGACCAGTGGGAGAAATTGAAGACCCCAGGCTGCAATGAGGACCATGGGAGGGCAGAGATGCCACAGGCATCCTCAAAAATCATCCCTCAGCATGGCTCTGCAGATGGTTTTGGTGTTACTGAAACATCACTCGAGTGTTCAATGAAAACCAGATGCTACCATTTGACCTGCTTGGGAGCAAGTCTCTCCACCTTGTTTAGAAAGCCAAGGCTCTGTGCTGGAAGGAAAGGGACTTGTCAGGACATGCATGTGCCCACTGGAGGACCTGGTCCCATCAGCTGAAGTTACAGGTCCTACAAGTGCTTTCTCCCTTTTTATTTTAAAAAAACCCCAATCATTATTTATGGCCACAAAGTGAGCTCAGACTGCAATTCACACTTTTGAATTTAAGAAATCCTGCAGCTTCATAATTAAGAAGCAAGGTTATCCTTGCATTCCTGTACCATCCCTTCAGGTCCCTTTGGGAGAGAAATCAGACCCATCACCTCTGCAAGGAACAACCCCCCCCGCTGCTGCCCAGCATGCCCCAGGGTTTCAGTTGCCCCTCCAGGGTTTGCTTCCAAGTCACGTCCGCCACGGGTGGCAGGTTTTTCCCCATGCCAGCATCCAGAGGGTCCACGTGCTCTCTGCCCCAGCCAAGGCTGGCACGGTGCTTTTGACGTCCTCTAACAATGACAGCCCTGTGCCTGAATGCTGGCCCCTCGACAGGGTTAATGCAGGGATTGTTCACGCTGTGCTTGCAAGAAGCAAGCAGATGCAGCTCCGCCAGCAAAAGCGAAGCTCGCTCCGCTTGCACAGGGACCAGGATCGTGTTCTAACACCAGAGCTCAGGTCCTAAGTGAAATGATGGAGGACTCCTTTTGTGCTTTTTAAGCTAAAACCTCATCCTGCAAATTTTAGGGAGCAGCCTGGATGGGTCCATCAGCTGGCGCTGACAGCAGAGATGCCTCTTGTAGCACAGCCAGACATCATCCAGAGAGTGGGGCACCGCAGGCAGCACCCGGCTTTGCGGCTGCACATTGCTCTCAATAAACACCTTCCTGCATCCATCATCTCCCACCTCAGGCTGTCCCACTGCAATGAGCCCACCAGCCCTAGGGTGTTACCACAATGCCAGACACAATCTGTTTGGCATCCACAGCAACACATGCATGATACTACTGAAACCACCTACGAAAAGTGACTTTTGCCTCTGTCCCATCACGTCCAGGAGTTCTTGTTCAAGTAACTTTTAACAGGAACCTGGACTAAAAACCTGCAAGGGTGAAGCGCTGAAGACCATTTTGCTGTATATATTGTGATCTACATATTCCAGTTAATAAGCATGAATACATTTACCAGCAAGCTGATCCCCCTCCTTCAAACCTGGTTCATCAGTGGTTACTATGGAAGTCAACATTTAGCTACAAAACTCCTCTGAGAGTCACCATCCACAGCCAACATGCAAGAGATAACCAGCACTCTGCTGGGGGAAGATACCCCTCTGCGATGCTGCTGGGTGCCTGAACACCCAGCGAGGACCACCCTTGGTTGAGAAGCGTCACAGTCAGCCCTGCCAACCCAAAGTACACCCTTTGCAAGGACACCAAACCTCTGACCTGCTGGAAACCTATCGCACCCCCTTACCATCTACCACGGAGCCTCCAGGACAGTCTGCAAAGCTCAGGTGTTTTCAGGACAAATTTTGACAGGAGAGAAAAGGCAGGTGCCAAACCTAAGGTTGGGAGACTCGGAGGCAAGGTTATTTGCATTCGTTTCTGTTCCAGCTGCCATCAGAAATCCACCCACCAAACCAGAAGGCGATGCAACTTTCAGAGCTCTTGAAAATAAGAATAAAGAGGATGCAAATTCCCCTTCACATCCTGACCTCTACAGCTGCTAGCTACCTTCATGCAGACAGGCTTCTGCGATGAAAAGCTTCTTGCTGTATTTAAATGTTTTTCTCATTTAAAAAAATGCAGTGTCTAAACCACCTCCTTAACATAGATACAAGCTCTTCTGAACAACCCCACCAGGCTAAAATAAATATTTTGCTTCTCAAATAGTTTTTCTCTCATTAAAATGAAAACATAATTAGGATGTCAAGCACAGAGGCAAGCAGCGGCTGCAATCACTCCACGCAGCACCGCGCTGCTCAGGCTTTATTTGATTAAAAGTAGTGAGACTGCTATTTTTGAAAAGCACACTCTCTTCCACAGCCCAACTAGAGTTATTTTGGAAATATATATATGGAAAGCTGGCATCTTTGCCACCAAAACACCCCCACCCGGGAGGACACGCACAGTGGAGGCTGCAGGTCCTTGGCTTGGGGCACCAGTGAGCATCATGGGCAACTCTTGCTGCTCACGGCCAGGGGGGTAAAGCTCACTGTAGGAAGAGCACAGCAACCTGGGTGAGCGTCTAACCACTGGAAAGGGCGAGAAAAAAGGAGAGAAAAAGGTGTTAGCAGAGATGTTGTACAAGGGCACCCACGCAGGGTCTGGTACCAACGCTGCTGCACGGGACCAAGAGCCAGGATGAGATGCAAACATTCAGAGCTACCAGACACCCCAGGAGGACGTTATTATCAGTATCAAGGTTGTTTTGTTTTTAAGCAAATCTAAGCATCCCATTGCTGCAGTAAGCCACTAGGAAATAGAGGATGAGTCCTTCTTCCAGAGTGGAGGGGGACATTTTGCGATCTTGACACAGATGTCAACACAACACACATCCCCCTCCAACTTCTACCCAAGCTGCCACTCTGCTTGTTAACAGCCATAACTTAATTATTAGAGACCTTAGTGTTAGCCAGGACAGGAAGGCTGAGGGGGCAGCGATGGACATCACACATGATTCTTCAGCGTTCCACCTGCCAGAGCACAGACGCTAAGCAGTTGCACGCTTTTGCATCCCACACCTCCGGGTCCGTAACACGCTTTCACGGAATCACGGATGCAACGCAGCTCACCTAGGGCAGAGGCGGGGGTTAAGGGATGCACAGAACCGCATCACAGTCACCACCATCCTGTTGTACCGAAGTTGCTCTAACTAACGCCGAGCTACACTCATGGCCAAGGATTTATTCCTCAACAGCTGTATAGCCAGGGATCCACAAAAAGCCCCAAACAGGCATCCCAGTACCTGAGCCCAAGGCTGCAACACGCCAGCACCTATTCATGCCTCCCCATAACACACCTTGTGCACAACTCCACCTCTCCTGCCAACGCTGTCCTGCCACCGACCCCCCCCCCCCCCCACCCACCAT
>VZSF01001341.1:50415-95734 GCA_013398295.1 Chionis minor
GTTTGGGTTTTGCGGCGGGTTTAGCGTTGGGGGGTTTTTGGCATTTTAAGGCGGTTCGTAAAGGAAGCACAGCGGCGACCTGCGGCCCGCCGCCACTGTCCTCTGCTGGGTCCCCGCGCTGTCGGGGAGGGGAGCACAAATCCCCTCCCCGGTGCTCCTCCCCCCGGATGGGAGGGATGGGAATTCCTGCCAGAGGGAAGAAACAGGGAGACAAACGCTAAAACAAAAGTCAAACCTTTATTCTCCATAAAGCAAGAAGTCGCGCAGCCCGCTTTCTGGAGTTAACTACGGTTCAAGAAGGCGGCTTCAAAGCCTGCAGTGACTCCGACCCCACGGCAGCCAAAGCCAAAAAAAAAAAGGCTTTGTGCTCCTTAAAACTGCACGGGCTCACTGAGGGTCCCACTCCAAGCATCCCGTTCCGGCGCTGGCTGGGGTTGCGCTGCCTGGCAGGGGTGCTGGGTTAGGCAACGGGTGACCAGGAGCGAGAGACGCAACAGGTCAGGGACAGATGCAATGTGCAGCCAGAGGTGGTGGCCGCAGGTGCCGCCGCAGCGGCCATCTTGTGTTTGAAACACCCCTGGGAAAAGTGGCTGAGCGAGAAATATTGGGGCAGGCGGGTCCTGTGCGTAGAAGGGCCCGGGCTATGCGAGCTGCCGCTCTTCCTACCCCCTCCTTGTTTTTTCCTGGATTTAATCGGGATCCGATGATTAAATTTCCTCTTCCTGGTGTTGGCTCCTCCTGCGCCCAAACTTCCAGCGCTGCAGAAGGAGACGCCACTTTCACCAGGGCGAGATGAAAGCAGGGGGGTAGCCGGGGCAGGTGAAGTCCTCGTGCGGCCGATCCCCGTCCCGGATGTCAGTTGGGGCTCCCCAGCCTCGGCCAGCCCTTTTGCCATCTTCGTTTAGTGAGCGCCAATGAAACGAGCTGTATAACCACATCAAAGCACTCTTGGGAGCTCATTTCTCTTGCATTGTTTAGGGAGGTTTGGGGTTTATCAAAGGAAAGCTCCCTGCAGCCGGATTGCCTGGTTCTCTAATTGCAATGGAGCATTTTGATCTGGCTTTGCTGGTGGAAACGGTTCAGGTGGCACCCACAGCTGCCGGGAACACCAGGGTGCAGCTGGACTGGGTGCTGCTCCCGCACCGGTGGTGGGTGGTGTGCGGATCCCGGGGTGCTGCTCCTGTCTGCGCCTCTGCTACAAGCCTGGGGCGCCCAGACCAAGGTGCTCCCGTCCCTGTTTCTGCGCATGGTGTGCAAAACTGTCAGTAGCAGCATTATTTGAGCTGCTGATTTCTCTCTTGCATCCTTAGTCTGATTTCATCTCTCTCTCTTACTGTAATGTCCAAAGTGACTTGTCTCATTCAATGTTTTTATATATAGAAATACTAAAGTAGTGAATCTTGCTATTGAAACAGCCTCTGATGCCACCCAGCTGGTGTTTCACAAAATTCATTGGTCCTGCTTAACTCTTAAATGAATTAGTCCTTGTCAGGGGTAAATCACAATGTCCTCTCCCATCTCTGACAAAGTTTGAATCAACTTTTTTTTTCTCTGCCTCCCAAACCCCAGTTTATTCTTACTCCTTTTAACAATTTCCTAAATAGCTGAAGCCCTGAGAAGTGATGGTGGAGGTCTCTGGATCACCCCAGGCTGATGCCTTGAGTGGCTTTGGGGACAAAAATGTCTTTTCCGATGAGCTGGCTGCTGGGCTGAAGGAGGTGTACGTGCATCTAGAGTTTCAGCTCAGCAGCCTTGTGATCCTTCTGTGGTAAACCCACATCTCCAGGCAGTAAAACTGAAATTGAACTCCAAACTGTCAGCTTAATTGAAAATCAGCAATTCATGTGCGATGACTGCTACCCATCCTGGGAGCTGCTTTCCCCATGCTGAGGATGCATGTTAGGCACGTTGCTGGGGGGGAAGGTCTGGCCGAACCTGGGGTAGAGGGATGAGCATCCCATCCCACATCTCATCCCCCTGTCTGTTTTACAGCCAGTGGTTTGCAGTACCCAGAAGCTCAGACCAATAAGGGGCCATGGGGTATTTGGTTGCTGGGTGGATGCTGTATGTGGTAGGGACCAAAATCCGTGGGTATGGAAGAAGATGCTCCCCCAGCGTCCTTCCAGCAGGTGCTGGTGTGGGCTGCCCCTGGGCTCCTGCCTCTCTGCCCTGCTCCTACCCCTTTCCTGCCTGTAGCTGCCTTCTGCTGCTGCGTCCCCTCTGCTCCCACTGCCACCAGAGAGCTGGGAGAGAGCAGGGCACGCCGGCACGGTGGCAGAACCATCCCACCTTTGGAAGTGTGCCATTCCCGTTTCCCTTCCAGGAAGCGATACTGGTGAGCAATTAGACCCGGACAGGATGCCCTAATGAGCTCAGGCTTTTATACAGCACTGGGAATTCATCTTGCAGGAATTCCATGTTAAAGTTCATTTCAAGACTTTTTCTGACTGCTCGCCTACGGTGTTTCTGAAGCACTTAGACGAAACTCAATGGTAGTTGTCTCTGTTGGCCTAAATAGTGCTTAGGAGAAAGGCTGATCTGGGATAACATACCCCTGACTCAGATACACGAGTGTATCTGGCTCTTTTGGAAAGAGAATAGTTCTTCTTTGCTCTGATACTACCTTTGAAATTGCAGAGGGATGCTGGACATCCACTTGTCTTGGAGGAAAATACTGCAATGGGCTACTCTGCAAACAAGCCCGAATCTGATGAGCACCAAACCCAGCAGCACCAAACCCCCCTCTGGGGCTGAAGGCACAGAAGCGTGCTCTTGCAGGTGCAGTGGTGGCTGAACCACTAGCTCCTGGAACCTTGCAGATGGGAGTGTTCCCAAGTCTAAGCCTAATAAAATCTGTTTCACAAATGTAACCTAATAAAATCCTGTCCCTCAGTGGGAGTGTCCGACCTCCCGCTGCAGCTTGGGTTTGTTGCAGCCTGTTGCTATGCGCTGGAGGGAGCGCTTTTTCCATGATCCTCCTCCAATTTTGGTACGAGTCCAGCAAATCCCTTTGCCCATATCATGCTATAGATTGCTCTCCAGAGCTGGGGAAGAGAGTGCTTGGCTGCCAAGGTACATTTAATAACTCTTCATTAGTACAGCGAGCCCGGCAAACTCCCTGGGGTGAGCTCTTCCAGGCCAATCTTCCCCTTGCTGCGAATTAATTACAGCCATGATGGTTAATAACGAGGGATAGGGATAGCTGGCAGTTTTTGAGGTCCCTCTTGGTTCGTGCCATACCAAGATCTTGTTCTGTGGATGTGGGTGGCAGAGCTATTGCTGCCTTCCCAAGAAGCAGCAGCTCTATTTATTTGCATCCCTTGGCAGGGAGCAAGGCAGGCTCCAGAGCATCACTGACACAGGCGGCACTTCCACGTGTTTGAACTCTGGTTGGTCAGAGTACTCGGGTTTTATGACTAGGATAAAGTAAATAAATGATTCAGACAAGATTTATTTTGCATGTATAGCTTTCCCGTTTCAAAACCAATTACCCACAAAAGTTACTAATAATTAAGTCTCAGTGCATTTGTAACAGGCAAACAAAGCATCATCTTCCTTCTCCCAGACTCCGCAAATGGATTTTTCTGCTTCGTTTTCTGAATTAGATTGCACTGGGCTGTAATAAAAATAGGGCACATTTATTCCTCCAACACCCATCTCTGCCTCAAGCATTTACCCAGTACATTTTTGTAGCTGCAGTCTGGAGGATTTTTTTCCATTCCTTCCTTGGCCACATGCTGTGAACGTGACAAAAGGTGTCCATCCATTGCAATGGCTAAAGGTGAAAGCAGCGATTTCCTATGCTATATTTGCAAACCTGGCCTCTACTCTTGCTTTTCTTTGGGACTTCCCCAGCACAGCATCCCCCAGACACATTTGCTGGGGTAACCATTGCACTGCAGCAGGTGAGTACCTCCTCCCTTCATAAATTTGGGGCTGTGTTGGTGCCAAAGGGGAAGGAAAGTTGTGGGATGGGGGGACTGGAAGCCACCCGTGACGGCTGTGCAAATTACTCAGCCCTTGTGTATGGTGTTTGTAAGGTGATGGTAAACACCCGGCCACAGAACGATCACTTCCTACTAATAACAGGGATTAGGTTTTTTAAGCCCGATGAGGAAGTGCGCAAACCAAATGACAGGGCTTCTGGAGCGGCTTTTAATTTCTTTGGCTGCCTGACATCAACTGAATGAATGAATGAACAAAGGAAAGCAAAGAGGCGGAGGTGAGAGATAAGAGAGGCCCCAGGGACCAGCCTTGCACATTTTCTGGTCCTCAAGGTAAAATCTACAGCATCCTTCCACCCCAACGCCACTGCCTTCCATTTGCAGCAGCCTTACACGCTGCTCCTGCCCCCGTTGTAACCCCCAGCTTTGCCACCACACATTGAATATTGCAGCTTCTGCACTGTGGGGAGGGTTGGGTAGTGGGGTTTGCTTTGGGGAGCTTTGAGCCACGTATGCGTCTGCAGCCTCCCTCCTCCTGAAAAACTACTCTGTACGGCAGAATCCTGTATTGTAACAAAAATCCTTTATTTTAACCAAAATCTTTTATTTTAACCAACCATTTCCAGTAAATAGCACTCTTCATGTTTCCTCGTTGCCCTTTTTACTACAAGCCAAGAGATCCCCGGTCCGTACCTCCCACCCTGGCTGGCTAAACCAAAATGTCAATTGCAACCACAAGACCCGTGACCCATGAGTTAACATTGTGGTTTCCCATAGAGAGTTTCTTTTCCTCCCTGAGTCTGATTGCACAAAATAAAACAGCTTTTGTTTGCGATGGAGATTCTCCTGGCAACAGAATGACGGAAGCTGCCAAAAATGCCAAGGCTCAATGACAGCTCTATCTGAAACTAACCACCAAGATGAGTCTGTTTTATCATCATTAAGGAAGAAAGCACTAAGCTAATGGGAAAGGGGAAATCACTACTGTTTATGAAGGTTTCATAGATGGACGAATACCCCTGCCTAGCGTGCGTGCAAAAGGGCACGATTATCGATGCATTGCCATGAACCTTGAAATGAGTTTGAGAGATGAGAGATGGGCTTCCACTTACACCGTCTGCCCCCAGTGAACTGAGAAATTCAGCAAGGGATTTGCAAGGACTGCTGCAGTCAGTGAAGAGGCTCCAGTGTATTTCTGTGGGTCTGGATCAGGCCCAGAGCTTGCAGGAGGGAGTTTGAGGAGCATAAAATCCTATTTTGCAGCCAAGAAGGACTCTGGTATTTAGCGCAGTGTCCTCCTGGGCTGCATTTCTGTGTCCCTTGGAGGCTCAAAGCAGCCCTTTCTCCATCAGTTTTGCCTGCTGACTTCCAGATTTTCCCCTGTGTATCTAAAGATCTTCTCAGGGGCAAAGACACAGGGAGCAAGAGATATTTAATGGTGCTGTGGAATGAGATGCCTGTTATTTATTTCCTTCTGTCACATCATTGCCAGACCCCTTCCACCTTTCAGGCAGCACCATGATAAAGCAGGGGACAGTTTCTTCATTTCAATTGTGTAAGACATGGTAATTTCCCATGTTCAGTGTCAGGCAGCCTTGTTTATGGCATTTGCTGAGCTCCTGTATAAATCAATGTGGTTAATTGAATTGGTGATTGCACTGGCTTGTGTTCGGAGCAGCTGTTTCACATCATTAGCCCCACTTAACGTGATGATCTGTCAGAAGAGCTGCCTGCAGTCTTCTCTACCTTGATGCAAGCAGTGGGAGATCCTAGGTCCCCACCACACACCAGCAGTGGCTTAGGGACAGGCATTTGGAAGACGCTATGCTGCAGCCATCAGTCTCACTTCTAGTGCATACAGGCAGCTAAATCAGATTTGAACCCAAGGGCTGAATGCACCTGATACAAATACAAGGGAAACCAAAAAGAAGCGGTGTTTTCTGCAAATTCATTCCAGGGACACTGGGTGCAAGTGTCCCAGGATAAAAGTATCAGCATCTTTGGCTATCTGCTATCTTCCTAGCAAAAGGGCTCAGGACTCAAAAGATAAGGGGAAAATAATAATTCTGAGGCTGCTAGAGGCATAGGAAATTGGGAGTGAAGAATTAGCCCAGAAACCCTGAAACGCTGAGAACCATCAATCATGAGTTAAGGAGGGCTGGAGCAATACCTGCCAGAGCACGTGCCCCGTCAGCAGCATCGCAGCGGCAGGCAGAGGACGTGTGATGATGATTTATGGCAGTATTATCTTTCAAAAGCAAACACTAGGTGACAAGGACTGGACAGCACAACCAGCACAGCACTTTTCCCCCCTTTTCATATGGTCGATGGACACTGGTTTTTTTTTCCTTGCTTCCCCCATATGTGGAAGGGACATCCTTTCTTCTCATCCTCCTTTTCCTACCTGCAGTCCCTGGGTCTTATTTACCAAAAACCATCCAGACCCTGACAATTAGCATTTTCTGCTGGGAGGTTTTGCTCAGGCTGAAGCCTTCGTGGCTGAATTTCCACAGCTCTTGTGCCAGATTGGGACACATCATCCCCATTTTGCCTGTTTAGCACAGCCAGGGAACAGTGCTAAAATTTACTAGTGTGCCCGTGATTCAGGGTATTTTCAGTGGCTGTTTGCCCAGCTTGAGATACTGGTCATCTGTGTAGCATCTCCTGGATGTAAGAGCTGTGAAGATAGTGACTGCACTAATTAAAAATTAATTAGTAATTAATGTGAAGGCAGCTGCCCCATCAAGCGATGCTCTCTCCCACAAACTCCTTTCAGCATCCTGTCCAAGCCAGCAATACAAAGTCCATTCCCGAGGGTGTTTGCTAGCCCCTGCATGACTCATGCCATCCCCTTGGCTTTCCTCCAGAGCATTGGGCCAGATGGGCCTGCATTTCTCCATCTGATTCTCAAGGGAGATTGGAAGCTTTTCCTCTCACCCCAAAGATTTGGAGCTGAAAAATCCCTCTTGGAAGAAACTTGCATCTATTCTAAGTGTGTTATAACTAGGGTTAGAGAGAGCTTGAAGTCTGTATCACCTGAAAATCTGCTTTTCTTCTCCAGATATCAAATCCTCTATCTACCTACTGTGTTGGTCTTAGCTTTCTGGCTGAGGCAATGAACTTCCTAAGCTTCCACAGCAAAACTGTCTCTAAAGGGGTGCCTCCAGTCACCCTAACGTCCAGGCACTCACAGTGGGAACAAGGGACTGCAAAGCTTTCCATTGCTAAAGTTGATTAAAATTAGGAAAGTTTCATATAGGACATGTCGCTCCTTAACCTTCTCCTTCAGAGTGTTGAGGGATATTTAACCATAAAGCAAGAGCATGGACTTCATTTTGCTCCTCCTCTGACATGCAAAAGCCCTGAGTGTGACCCAGGCATGGCTCTGTGATGTCCCATCCTGGAGATGCTGAGCACAGCTGGGATCCAGAGGGCACCCAGGACTTTTCTTAACTCTGGCGACTCTATCTCTACCTGAAGAAATATCCCTGCCAACACCGTCAACCAAGTGCTCTCAAGCAGGGGCTCCTGCCCTACAGCCCCTTCCCCCGTCGTCTCCACCCTGGCTTCTTTACTACCTTCACAGATCTCTCACCCCAGCTACCCAAAACTGCCTCTGAGGTAATACTGGGGACATTTGTTGTGGGGGAAGAGGGAGCAAAGGAGTGATGCTGATGTGTGATGGACCAGCTTGGAGCCCCCATTGGCCCCCAGCACCCTGGCTGGGTTTTAAATCCATAACCACTTGCCAGCCCTCTCCTACTTGCACGTGAATAGCAGCAACTGCAGTACTCCAGCAAATCTAACCTCGATAAAAGCCAGCTTCCTTGGCATCTGGACCTCTGTCCCCTTCCCTGGAGCAGCCCCCAAGGACAACGACAGGGCAGCTGGGATAGATGGTGTTTTGCAATGGTCACTGCTACTGGCTGCACGGGTGCCTGTCCTAGGGGTTATTACACACTGACAAGGGCAAAGAGCAACACGAGTCAGTCATATCATTATAAAATGACGTTAAATGTCAGATGCGCACCAAGACGCCAGGTACTCTTCTGCAGAGCCCTCCACACATTGCACTGTTTGTGGCTCTCTTAACAAAGAGGGTCTTGTAAGAAGCACTGCCTGGATGAGATTTAAGCCATCAGAGATAACCGCTTGGCTGTTTCTTGCTTGGACCTCAATACCTCCTCTTGCATGGTAAAATACACTTCCTTTCTGTACCGCCGGATTTGCTTTTCAATGCTTCATTATGTTTCAAGGTCACGGCATATCGAGCAGTTTGCTCGACTGCCCTGGAAAGAAACGAAGTCACAAGAATTTTTTTGTTTAATAAATGCATGCGCCAAGCCTGAATTGCTTTCTTATAAGCATGTAAAGGAGAATGGAAAGCACTCAGGTCTACATTTTTTTTTGCACTCCCTCTTTTATAAGTCCATTATTCACACTCCTTTTCTACAGCGAAGAAATGCCCCATTCTCTTTTTTTCCAGCTGGCAAGCTCTGGGCTCTCATTTAGTTCCCAGTGCCATGAGATTATTTGCATGGATGTTAAGAAACCATATCCTTCACCGCAATAACGGCGGCAATCAGGCAATGCCAGCCCAAAAGCTGACCTTCCCTCTTAGCATTCATCAGAGGAATCACCACCAGTATGTACAGCATTATTCCCATTTTAAAAGTGGAAAAATTGGGACTGGAGGTTGTTAAAGCAGATGGGGGCAACATTGATCGGTCTGGTTATGTACTGGTAGGCATTGGGTAGAAAGGACTTGGAGCTCATGTGGTCCATTCTTGCCATGGTCCATGCCGGGGCCGGTGTCAGAGGTGAGCAGCAGACAGGAGAAGCAGGGCTTTGGGGCAAAATATTGGTCTCTTTGAAGTCAGTGGTGAAAATCCCATTGGCTTCGACCTCCAGCCTTAGCACAAAGACTTTGCAGACTTGCTGACGGTCAAGCCCATAGCCGGAACCTGTCTGGTGGCGTCCCGTTGCCAGCTTGTTTGCAATATTAATTAAGGTCATGAGTCTGCAGCATTTTCAAGCTCTGTGGCTGCAATTCACCATGCAGGAAGGAGCAGGGTTGTGAAGTGAATTCCCCAGTGCAACACTTCTGAAACAAGTCCCATGTTATTTTTGCCTCTGACAATGCTCAGATCCATCTTGGATGATGCTGAGTCTCCCATTGCTCAAAAAGCATCCATCAGAGCAGCTTTCTGTGGGACACAGTGTTTCATGGGGTGCAGAAACCTTCCCTGTGGACATGACATTTCTGTTGAGACTCTGGCTGCAAAGCAAGACAGCCGGGCTAACCGGTTTTCCACTAGCAAATTTTTGGCAGATCTCCTGACGTGAAGCCAAGGGCGAGCACTTCTTGGGCGCTGGCATTTCGCAGGGGCTGACAGCCTGCCAGCCCAAGGGCTGCATCCCCCAAACATCCCTGTGAACTCATTTGCAATCTTGCAAAGGTGAAGTTCATGCAGTTCTATCCCCTGGCTCTCAAAACTCATGGCTACTCAGCTGGTATGAGCTTTCACCACTCCTCTCTCCTGATGTTTGCAGAAGATGAGGTTCAAGCCACCACCCTGGCTGGCAGGCCGCTTTACTCCCTGAGAAGCCTCCAGGGCTAATTGCAATCAAATCTAACATAAGCGTGGCAATTCCAAGGATAAAAATATGTCCTGGCAAAATTTTATATTAAATAATGTCTGGGTTGAGAAAAAAGAACCTGTAAATGTCTCAGCAAGGAAAAAAATGCATGAGATGCTGATACCTTATTAAACATCAGAAAGCCCACATCAAGGGAGACCTAATGTGAGAAAAGCATCCATCAAACCATGCAGTCAGTCTCGGCTGATGAAGAAGCCAGGCTTGCAAGTGTGCAACACTCACCTTTCCTGATGGCAGTGGAAATACGTTGTGCCATCGCTGGCATTTTACCTTTTAAAAAAAATACATCAGCCCATCCTCAGTGCCTGCGGTGAGAAATTCCTGGGGCTGGCAGCTCCCCAATGTAGCCTTAGTATTGGAAATAAATTCTCTGCTGTGATAAACATCCCAAATCCATTGCTGGATGAGTTTTTAGAGACTTTGAGAAGTAGAACGAGCAAGTAAACAAGCAGGGATTTCCCCCTGTGCATGCAGGAGCGTCTCCAATGCAGCGGAAAGCACAATCAATAATTGAGTGAGAAGGCAAGCTGCTCCAAGCTTTCACAAAGCACAGACTGAGCATCCAATATTTATTTTCAGGCCTTAAATAATGTATCTGAAAATGCTTCTAAATGGATATTTTAAGGCAAACAAATTTATGTCATGAAAAGTTACTTGGCAAGAGCATCTCTGAAGGAAAATAAATAGCAGGCACGAAAAACAAGCCTCAGCTCCTAACACATTGGTCCTTTTCCTCCTCATGTTAGGGTGCAATTCTATGATTTCTAATTAAGGAATCATTTGCTATCAATTAGCCCATATAAGTAGATTTCACTTACTTCTCAAGCTAAATCACTTAAGCTCCAGCATTTCCTCCTTGCTGCTGCAATGCCGTCTGCCAGCGAGGCGGTACAGGGATGGGGTGGCCAGTGCTGAGTCTGCTACCCATCTCCCATGGGAGCTTGGTGGAATGGGTTCATCCCCATGTGTTAGTTCACTCAGCAGATGTGTAGCAGACCAGCGGCTGCTGTAGACAAATCAGAAAAAAATCACCCTGGTGAGGTGGGATGGAGGTGGTGGGATCTTGCATGGCATGGAGATGAACCATATGCCCAGAGCAGTGGTCAGAGGTGCCCCTCAGAGGGGTCCTGGGGCTCTGACAAGTGAAATTACTGCAGTTAAGGACAATGTGAGCAGGAGATGAAGGCAACGAAGCTGCTCCACTGCCAGTTTCCCCACCACTGCTGCACCCCAAAACAGCAGTCAGCATGGACATATGGGCAAGAGCTCTGAAGCAGAGACCTTGGCCAGGGCTGGCATGTCCCCACAGGTGTTTGCTCACACATCTGCAATAGATAAAGTATCTGCTGTTAAATCGACCATGGCTTTAATGCTGGCACATTCCCTCCCTGCTCATCCTTCAACTCCCCCCATCCAGGGCATGAGAAAACATATTGCTGTGCCAGCAGTCAGCCCCGGGGATGCAAAGATCGTGTCTTTGGTTGTGGAAGAGGCAGGAGTCCTGCCGCACAGCATCATGCAGCCACCCTGCTGTAGGAATGCCCCAGCTGCAGCCCCCACCGCAAACCTGAGGAGGGGCAGGGCTGGCTGTCCTGCAGTATCCGCTGCCCTCAGTCCATCTGCCACCCCTGGGTACCCCAGCACCCAGCGGGGCCTTGGGGACAGGCTGCTTGGCATGAGCTGCCGCCGCCATGTCAGGCTTCTCGTTATGAACACCAAACAGATAAGAAAGGTTCATAATCTCTCATCACAGGACAAGATTTCTCATCTCCAGCCAGGCTTTCCTGCCTCTGATGTTTATTTGCTGTTATATCCAGCATCCAGCAGTTGATGGATTGCCTCCGCTGGGATTTCATGTCAGTCTGATCAGAGGAAATTGGCTTTGACAGCTTTGTGATAGAAACATCTTGGGCCAAACTCACCCCTGGTTGAAGCTCCCTGCGGCTGGCAGGGCTGGATTTGTCTCTCTCTGGCTGGGCATATGCAAACCAGTGATGAAAAGCCTGGAAACAAAGCAACTTGGATCCAAAAGCTTTATCCCAGGTAGCAAGGAATGGCTTAGCCCACAACACCCTATGGAGCTTAGAGGGCAACTCAGAGAGAGACAGAAGGACAGAGAGGCTGGCTGTAGCTGCATTGGGCTGTATGATGCTGGCATATCTCCTCCAGGGTTTCATCTGGCACGGAAACACAGCCTTAAAAATCATAAACTAACCTGAGGCAGCTATACCCCCAAGTGCTACGATGCAAACTGAGCTGAACCAACATAACCAACACTACTGCTTTTCTAGGAGTTATTTCTTCCTGGGCTTTGAGAAGAGCCAAGGTTATGCTGACACAGAGCTCTGGACATCCAAGTGTTACTCCTTGACTCCTTTCTTACAGCAAAGTTTTTGGGCCGAGAGAGGTTTTCCCACCCCGGAGGATTTGCAGGAGGTGCGAGTTCTGGGGAAGCACAGATGTGCTTTTCATGCCATACTGTCCTCAGTTGAAAAGGCTTCCACCTCCCCAAGAGCACGTTCACTGCTCCTATCTAGTCACAGCAGCTCTTGTACTCGTCAGGAGCTGGGACAAACAGGAAAGGACGAACTTACTTTGATCGCAGCACTACAATGCTACGTTACACTTGGACGGTGTGAGCTGGATGCTGGAAAAGTGGAGAGTGGCCTTCTTGGAGGATGCTGGGGCTCCTAAAAACCTCGAGGCTATTTGTTGTGATTTCTGACCCAATGAAAGGGCAGGGGGACTTGCAGGTCAAGGCTGATGGTTTCTCAGCAAAATGCAAAGCTCCTTTCAGTGAGGACAGGCACTAGCAGCGGCCGTGTAGCCAGTGTGGAGGGAGCCTGCCTGCTGGCTTTCGTCCTGATGCGAGGTACTGGCAAGGGTCCTCCCAAATTTGCCTTCAACACCACTGACGGAAGCTAACGATTTTTGGGGGTAGGCATGAGAAATTCAACTCACAGTCTTGGGAAACTCAACTTGACACACAGCTTTAAGGCACCACCAACAGGCAGGTATCGCTGGAGCTCAAGACATCCCTGAGCAGGTCCAGCTGCATTTCTCCATCTCCCCTGGTGGGCTCCAGAGGCACGACATCAACCTAAGCTCAAGGACCTTCCCTTGGAGCCACAGCCTGGTCAAGGCATCAGGCTCCTTTGGACCCAACTCCACCAACCCTTTTGATTTGGGTTCAAACCCCATTTTTTCTCCTTGGGGGACACGGAACAGGCAGGATGTGTCAGGTAAACATTTATATTGCAAACTGTTCAGTTTTGCTTGATGGCTTCACCTTCATGCCTCATGAAAACCACAGCTGAGCAGGAAGGAGGTGTCGTGTACATTCATTATTTACTTAAAAGAATTTAAAACATCAACTAAATCATTTGGTTCCCCACAGATGGCTCTCATGCCTGAGCAGAAGCAAGTGGCTCTTATTGCACATCTCAGCTTTTCAGAAAGTGAAAAACTTCAGGTAGGAGCACACCAGTGATGTGAAAAGACTCTATCCCTCCCAGCCCACCCCAAATGGATGACTTAGTGCTGTGGTAGTGGCAAAACTAATGCGGGTGTTTTAGCAGCTGTGATGAGATAGGGTTGTCGCAGACATTTTTACAATGCAATCTTAATTTCGGATGAAAACACCATTTTAAAAGTATGTCAGGAGTTATGTCCAAGCATCATAAAACTTCAGAAAAGCATAAATCTGATAAGAAAATGTTTACAAAACTACTCTAATCTTACTCTCTTTTTCAACACCAAATGCCGTTCCCAGTTTTGCTGTCCATAATTCACCCATGCAGACTTCATTAAAGATTCCAGTAAATCATTTGCAGAGTCGGAAGATTGCCAGTTTGCCAACAGATTAAAGGCATGTTTCACTTTACTGTTACTTTATTTATTTGCTTAAGACTGCATAAAAATAGTCAAGTCTGACTTACTCAAAATCAACAGGAGGAACGTGGACAATAGGAAAGTTTAGGCCCATATTGTAATTAGTACAGTGAGAGTTCATGGGCTTTTAAAATATGCTCATTAAAACGTGTATAAACTGTTACTAGTTATACAAATATAATTTAAATATATAAATATGTACATTATATATTTTTAAAACTGTGTATGTTTATTTATATACACACTTACTTTAAAGCATATTACCATCTCCCTCTCCCCCACCAAACCCAGCAGCAGGGAACAGGACTTTTGCTCCTTGGGGTCCTCCAGGATCTGAGCCATTGAATCCAATGCCTCTTGGACAGGCTGAACCACCAGGACAACAGATCCATATCTCCTGGTGGATTTACCCAGCCCCAAAAAGGAGCTGTGACCCTCCTTGGACAGGAGAGAATGAGATGTCTCTTCCAGACCTGCTAAAAGTCACAATGGGCCTTTAAGTGCTCGGAACAACTGTGGACTACTTGCTTTCAGACTCCTCACCCTCGTTCAGTCCTGAAAAAGAAATTCACCTCCATATTTTACATCCCTAAACACCGCATCTTGCTCAAGTAGCACTTCTATTAGTCCCAGGGTTTTGCAAAATGGTCTCCAGAGACAGTCATCAGAGCTGTCAAATTCATTTCGTCCCCTTAGCAATGAGCAGCCTTCCTCCTGCTACAGGGTCTGCTGCACCAGCCATTGCTGAGCAGCAAAATTGTGTGGTTCAGGGGCAATCACATACTTTAAAGCCTAGATGCGATCACCTTTCCTGATTGGTGTCATGCTTCACTGGACTTTCTAACTAATTTCCCATTAACATTCATGTCACTATCCATAAAACTGCTTGTTCTTTGTTAGACAAGCCTGGTATATCATTTACTAAGTGCATAAAATTCTACAGACTTTTACTCCTTTTTTTTGGAAGTGTGGCCTGGGGAAACGGAACTTGCCACGTTTTTGGCTACTTTGAGAAATCAGCAATGCTTCGGTCTGCCAGCAAACCTGTAGTCAGCCTTTTCATGGAAGAAGATGCTGACAGCAATGGTCGTGCAAAGTCTCCGTCAAGATGTCTGGACCGAGCTGCTGCATGCTGTAGCTGAGATCACCGTCTCTGTGTTTGGCATCTACAGCTGCTGCAAAGCTTCAGCACGTCACCCGCGCTATCTTGGTCTTTCAAAAGACATCAGGCCCAAGAAACTCAGCCTATTTTACAGATAGGTTTGCCTTCTTAGATCATGGGACGCACTTAGAGAAACCTGGTCTACTGGGGCCTAATGGGGTCCATATACCAGAAAAGGGGAAGACTATCTTGGGTTAGAGGCTTGCCAACCTTGCGAAGAGGGTTTTAAACTAGACATGCCAGGGGAGAGGAACCTCAATCCATCCTACTCCTACCAATATGATGCTGATACCAGTCTTAGAGGCCCAAAACCTGGAGATGGGTTGCAGGTCAGCAGGAGTACACCTGAAGTGTAGCTCAAAGGAAAAACAGCCACTCCAGCCAGGGAGCTAGATTCGTCGAGGGCCCAACTTAAATGCCTGCATGCAAATGCATGTAGTATGGGGAACAAAAAAGAGGAGTTAGAGACACGCACATGCCTGCAAAACTATGATCTAATTGGCATCACAGAGACGTGGTGGGATGGCTCCTATGATTGGAATGTTGGAACGGAAGGATACAGGCTCTTCAGGAAGGACAGGCAGGGGAGATAAAGAGGGGATATCACCGTCCATGTCAACAACCAGCTGGAGTGCATGGAGCTCTGTCTGGGGATGGATGAGGGGACAACTGAGAACTTATGGGTCAAGATTAAAGAGGGGGCAGGGACAGATGATGTTACAGTGGGGGTCTACCACATGCCACCTGACCAGGAAAACCAGGTGGATGTGGCACTCATCAGACAGGAACAGCCTCACATTCACAAGCCCTGGTCCTCACGGTGGACTTCAATCACCTTGATATCTGTTAGAAGGACAACACAGCAGGCGATAAGCAATCCAGGAGGTTACTGGAATGTGTTGACAATTATTTCCTTCTCCAAGTGAATAGAGGAGCCACCGAGGAGAGATGCCATGCTGAACCATGTTCTTCCCAACAAGGAGGGTGGAATGGGAATGTCCTGCTCAAAGGCAGTCTTGGCTGCAACGACCATGAGATGGTGGAATTCAAGATTGGTAGGGTGGCAAGGAGGGCACACAGTAAGCTCACTACACTGGAATTCAGGAGAGCAGACTTCGGCCTCTTCAGGGATCTGCTTGATGGGGTACAGTGGGATAAAGCTCTGGAAGGAACAGTGGCCCAAGAAGGCTGGATAATATTCAAGAACCACCTCCACCAAACTCAGGAGTGATGCATCCTGACAAAGAGAAAGTTAGGCAAAAATGCCAGGAGGCCTGTGTGGATGAACAAGGACATCCTGCACAATCTCAGACAGAAAAAGGAAGCCTACAGAGAGGGGAAGCAAGGACGGGCAGCCTGGGAGGAGTACGGAGAAATTGTCCGGTTAGCCAGGGATCAGGTTAGGAAGGCTAAAGCTCAGATAGAATTAAATCTGCCAGGGGCAGCAGGGGCAATAAGACAGCCTTCTATAGGTGTGTCAGTGACAAAAGGAAGACTAGTGAAGATGTGGGTCCACTCAAGAAGGAAATGGGAGACCTGGTCACCCAGGATATAGACAAAATGAAGGTACTCAGCAACTTTTTTGCCTTAGTCTTCACTAGTAAAGGTTCTAACCACACTGTTCCAGTTGCAGAAGGCAAAGGCAAGGACTGGGAGAATGAGGTACTTCCTACTATAAGAGAAGACCAGGATCGAGAGCAGCAGGAGGAACCTGAAGGTGCACAAGTCCATGAGATCTGATGACATTCATCCATGGTTCCTGAGAGAACTGGCAGATGAAGTTGCCAAGCCACTATCCATCATAATTGAGACGTTGTGGAAGTCTGGTGAAGTTCCCGCTGATTGGAAAAGGGGAAACATAATGCCCATTTTTAAAAAGGGTAAAAATGAAGACTCGGGGAACTACAGATCGGTCAGTCTCACCTCTGTGCCTGGCAAGATCATGGAGCAGATCCTCCTGGAAACTCTGCTAAGGCACATGGAAAATAAAGAGGTGATTGGTGGCAGCCAACATGGCTTCACTAAGGGCAAATCGTGCCTGTCAAATTTGGTGGCCTTCTATGACAGTGTTACTGTGTTGGTGGATAAGAGGAGAGCAACAGATGTCATCTACCTGGACTTGTGCAAGGCATTTCACACTGTCCCACATGACATCCTTGTCTCTAAATTGGAGAGACATGGATTTGACTGATGGACCACTTGGTGGATAAGGAGCTGGCTGGACGGTTGCACTCAAAGTGTTGCGGTCAATGGCTTGATGTCCAACTGGCAAGCAGTAATGAGTGGTGTTCCTCAGGGGCTGGGACTGGGACTGTTTAACATCTTTGTTGGCAACCTGAAGGTGTACCCTGACATAGCACCCACCTTGCTGGAGCAGGAGCTGTGCAGAGTGGAGGACAGGGACCAGAGATGCTCGCCAGACACCCTGGGATCATGCCTAGCACAGCACAGGGGCTGCAGAGAGCATTCTTGCACAACCTTGCTTGGGGCTGGTGTGGCTTATGGAAGCCCACACAAATGTGGTTTCTGATGGTCAGGCTGGAGGTCATCATCTGGGTTGGCTGTGGCAGAGACAGATTGGGAAATTGGCCTAAACCAAGGTCCATCTCTGCTCTGCTGGGCACTGGCTGGATGGACACATTGATCCTGGCAATGATTTGCAGCAACACTCATTTCTCTGGAGCTTATGCGTCAGCATGCATGAGTTTTGCCAGCTGTCTGCAGCAAAACCCAACCTGTCCATCTGGCCTACCACAAATCAACCAAAAGCCCCCGGACAGAGAGATCTTCTTGTTCTAGCCCCAGGACTGGTGCACGCTGCTGACGAAGGGGTTGCTTGTACCTGGAAGTATTTAGACGTTGTCAGAGTTAGAGGAGACAACTGCAGGGCTGCTTCCTGCCTGCGGCATTGGTGGAGGAGCCAGAACTGGTGGCCCAGCAAAGCCAGCGTGGTGATGTTGGTGGCCAATTCATTCCCCTGTTGTTCCAAACTCTGCACACCCAGTGAGGGCTGTGGGCTCACTTGGCAGCCAAGGAAGCAAGGTTTGCTCAGTTGTTCATCATTCGTGTCCTTTCCTATTTCCGAGCAGGTCCCGGAGCCACCATGCCGTCTCTCAATAAGCTTGGTACATACCTTGCTTTCAGTCTTACTTTTAAAGCCTGGCTATGTGTCTGTTGAAACACAACCTCTGTGTGGCTCTTTCGGATTGAAGTTCTCCATGCTCCTGAGTTAACAGTAAATGCAAAAACCAATGTGTTACTTTTTAAAGCAATTAGTTCAATGCTTAAAAACGCTCTCCCACTGGCTGATATTTGGAGAGGGATGTAGCTGCTCCATCTCTGCTCTCATTGTAGGAGCCTGCACAGCATGATAGGGGCTGCCAGCTTCCGTATTTGCCACAGCAGACTTTCCTGGTGAGGACAAAATGCCTTTCCAAAGGCCTAAAGGGCAATTTTCAGTTTACAAACATTCACTCATCTCCCAGTGGTCCTTGAAACGGGGCACATTCATTGTTCATTGTTCAATGCATGTGGGCGGCCAGAGAAATGCAAAAGAAATTGCAGTAGAGACCTAGGATCATGAAAACTCATTAATTCTTGGCCACTTTACAATTGTGCAATCTGCATGCTTTTTGGTTCAATTTAATCTAATCAGGATTGGAAGTGATGTCCCCAAGGAGGGGGAGATCATGAACAGCCATGCTTCCTACTGCGTTTTGATTGCAATGTGATTTCCCAGAGCAGCCGTCATTTGTGTCACTGAGATAGGAGAGATGAGACGTCTTTTCCAAGGTGCTGCTAAAAACGATTGAGGGCATGAATTTATGCCCAGCATCACCTGAGCTCTGAAGTGCTTGAGTGAATCTGCTGTAATGACAGTAAAGCTCCTTTACCCTGGAGGGACAGGTACTAATGTTGTTTGACTAGCAGTAAAGTTTTACAACTTTCTGAAAAGGAGGCACGGAAGTTTTTTTTCTCCCAAAAAAACATCCGGTAGTCAGGGTCCAAACTTTCTACAGGGGAGGGATATCCCCCTGGGCTCCATCCGCATTTGTGCCTTAAAAATACCCGTCCTTGGGGCTTAGATTCTCTGTCCATTCCCGAGTTCCCTGGATGTAATCACAGGCTCATGAGGCTTAAATACCTAATGTGAACTAGAGAGACACAAAAACCCATTTGGGATCCCTTCATACGCATCAGGAGAGGAACTAAAGCATCAATCTGTTGTTTTGTGCTTGCCAAGAGACCCTTTCCTGCCGGCTTCAGGTTGCAGGCCTCCTGCAGAGAAAGGGTGAGCAGGAGGTTTTGCAGTTCTGCATTGGGATCTTATCCGGCCTGCTCCTGCTGGCATCTTCCTCTGCTGGTTTCGGGGTGCTTTGTATGGGAAAAGTGCAGAGCAATCAGATGATCTTCAGGCTGTGCTAACTGGAAAAGGACAGAGCAGACCCAAGAGCCTTGGAAATGGTGAACGGAGCCAACAACAGTGTATCTGAACTATTGCTTCTCAGCGACTCCCTTTATAATGCTAATATCCTGAAGAGAAGTAGTGCCAAGAAATTGCTCGCATTCCTCCCTGCAACAACAAACCCACAAGAGCCAACCCCTGGACGCCACACATTTTGACTGAGCCTCTGCCTGCTTTCAGGCTGTCGGCTCTGCTGGGCATGTTCCCTTTCTCCTCCAAAGTCACATCCCAGCAGCCCAGCTCTACTCCTGCTGCCTTTGCTTCATGCAATTCGGTGCCAGGTGCACATCCGTCCTCCCTTCCCACCACATATCCCAACTCCCGCTGCCTCTCCCCGGCCTCTCTTTCCCTCCACATCACTTGCAAAGCCTCGAGCTGATGTCGGTCTGAGATTCTTGCAGGGGAAAATCTGAGGGAATTTCTCATGTGGTGCAGAAGTCTGAAGCAGGAGGAGGTCTGTGCCCTCCGTTCGCAACGAGGTTGGGTTGAACAGCAGTGCTCCTGCAGGCACGGAGCAGCACCAGCTCTAAGTCTCTGATTTAGGGTCAGGAATGCTAGCAGGAGAGAGGCTATGCTTGCTGTCCACAGCTGCCCAGCCCAACTCTTGGTCCTCTCCGTGGGTCTTGCCCCTGGCAACACACCTTCTCTGACACAACCCTTGGAAACCATTTGCCATTGGGATGCTGACAAGGGATGGGATGAGCCAAAGAGCAGCCTGGGAGCAGAGCACGGACCCGGGCAAGCCAGCCCAGTGCAGGGTTAGGTGCAGCCCAGGTGCCAGAGGAGGAAGGCAAGCTGGGCAGCACTTGCCCTGCCTCCTGACAAGCATCACCCTGCACAGGAGCCCTGCCTTGGGGGGCTCCCCCTTCAGCCAGGAGCACTCTGCTATGGCTGCTTTCCACCATCAGCTAGGAAGGCCTGAGTTCCTTCCCGGTGAGCAATTAGCTCTAATTAACACACAGTTAGAGGGCTTCTATTCCATTATAGCCAACCAGTGGGATTGGAGCCACTAACCACGGCAGTGATGCAGCAGCAACCCAGAAGATTGCAGCCTTGGGGTGAACCCATATTTGCAAGTCCTGCCAACTTCCTGCTCCCAGTCCGCAATTCCCTTCTCTAATTAGGGTCCAGACACCCAAAGAGACTGAACGTGTAGTGGCTGCTGTGAAAGCTCCCTTTAAATAAGTCTACTTTTCTGAGGGGAGCCATTCCTTGGTTGGCTGGAGCTTGCTCTGAATTCAGATGAGCGAATTCCCACATGAGGGAAAATTACAAGATGAATACATGAGGACAGTGCTGTGCCAGAGTGAGACACTCTGCCCATGGGCTGGCAGTGCAGCTTTATGGAAAAGCCGGAAAAGACCCCAAGTCCTACTGAGTTTGTGTTCCTGTATAAATCTGAAAATAATTGTTCAGGAGACAGATGAGAACATAAAGCAGAATGAAAATACTTTTATGTTGTTCAGGCAGTTAATTCCAAGGAAGACCTCCATTGACAGAGCATGGCAGGGTGCACGGTGTTTATCAGCCCCTCAATTTTCTTTGGCACTGGGGCCATAAACAAGAACAGAGCAGCACCAAGCCTCTGAAGTCCAGAAGAAGTCTCCTGGCTTTGGAAGGACTCTGTAAATATTAGGACAGACGCTATCTTAAAAGGCTCAATGCCTTTGATTATGTTCCCATGTCTAGCTTCCTCCATTTATTTTTGTCTCATCGTCTCTAATGTTGAACTGTGTTGCCTGTAGAGAAGGTTGTGAACTGAAACACCACGGCAAGTTTCTTCTGATGGAGCATGAGCTCCAGCAGAGAAACTGGCAGTTAGATTGGGAGCGGTATTTCCAGCCACAGGCTCAAAAGACAATTTTTTTCTAATGGCAGAGCTGTTGTGGCTGTGACAGTCCAAGGTCAAAGGTAAGGTAAGGTCTGTGAGGAGAGCTAATACCTTTTTTAATCCAGCAAAAACCTCAAGACCCCAAAAAACAGTAAAAATTTTAGACCTGCTGGGCTTTCACACTGTATGTCTCACTATGAGGAGGTTAAGTGTTCCCAATGTGTGACAGCAATTTCCCAAGAAAACTTTAAGCCTTCAAAAAATGAGAGTGGAGATTGTTTCCTATTCACGTGATTCTAGAATCTGGGGCTTTCAGGAAGCGTCACATAGGGTTAGGCACACAGCAAAGTCATGGGAGCTGACAACACCTGTGTGACGCTAGTGATGAGTGTGGGACTTGTGGGATGGCGTAGGACCTGTGGGTTGGATGAAGAAGGGCACGTAGGTTGAGAATTTGTAGGATCTGTGGGTTGGATGGAGAAAGATGTGTAGGTTAGGAAAGCACAGGACCTGTTGGTTGGGTAGTGTAGGACCTGTAGGTTGGGTGGTACAGAGCCTGTAGGCTGGGGCAGCCTTGTTGCTGAAGCTCTGGCTATGGCCAGCTCATTAACTCTCATTTTGGAGATCCTGTGCTCTGCTGCGGCCTCTGTGTGCTAGGAACTGGCTTACAGTTCCTGTCACACAGGCCACCAAATGGAGGTTGGATTTGCCCATGTGTGCCCAAGAGGAAAGGGGTCCTACACAATGTTACTGCTAACCTCCTGAGCCACCACAGCTTATTGTAAGCGGTACTAACGCTGCTTCCTAGAGCAAGAGGTCTGTCATAGGGCCCTGCTGGTCTAATCACGTTCTCCAAACCATGGCAGTGTTCCCACTGACTTCAGTGAGAACAGGGACCCAGCCATTGTCTGACACCTTTGATATTTTCTGTGAATGAAAGGATCTATTTTTGTGTAAGGAAGGTCAAAGTGAGAGCAGGCACGTGGGAGGACAGTGGACAACTTCAAAGCTCAGCTCTGAAGTCTCTATGGGCAGGAGCCCACAGAGCCCTGTGGAGATAGTCAAAGCAGCGCCAAGCAACCTCACTTTGAAGGAGGATCCTGAATGCTATTTTTATGGTGGAAAGGTCCTTCTAGAAGAAGGTTTCATAACTCCCCAGAGGGTCTCAGCCACTTGGCTTGCTCTTCCCGCTCTAAATTCAGCATAATCTCCTTGCTCTGGGTGGCTGTGGTGTGATTCTGCATTATCTAGGTGGTTTGGGGAATAAAAATGCTATCACAGCACACATTTGCGTTTTACAGTTCCCTTAGCACAAGGCATGAGCACCCTATGGCATATGTGCTGGCCTTGCTGACCAAGGATGATGGCTATCCAGGCTGAGCGTGGTCCCCTGCCTGCACTGAGCCCAGGGCTAATGCATGGCAGAGTTTCATGTCTGTGTACGCAGGTGCAATGCTCCATTCAGTGACTCAGATGAATATTGTAGCCATTAAAGTGTTTTCTATGAGAAGTAACAGCCTGTCCTGCTGGTTCAAACCTGTGAGTGGTACTTGCGATCTCTGCGTAATGACTTTATTAACGTTTGCCATTAACTACACACTTGATGTTTTAGCAGAGGGAGGAAAACGTTCCTTGCAGCTATTAACGCAGCAGTTGGGATGTCTGCTTGACTAAGTCTTCTTCACTCTGTCCAGGGAACGATTATTAGGAACATAAATTTGACTGAAACATCAAAAGCAATCCCTACCTCTGTTTGCTATTGGCACCTTGCATGAGTCATGCTGGCAATCTGAAATTTCAAAAGGAGCCAATAATTCAGGAGTGGAGGGCAAAGAGAAGCTGTTGCTTTTGCTTTTTTTGCAAGAGAGGTGTCAAAGGAAATTAATTTCACTGTGGAGTGTCTGTCAACTGCAAATTGTTGATATTTGGGGCAGACGTGTAATAATCCCTAAGAAAGAAGTGCTCAGTTTGTAAGGGCTGATCTTGGTGAAAATTGCAAGAGAGCAGGGAGAGGGGCTGTTTCAAGATGAGAGGACTGCATGGAACAGAAGCGCCTGGGGAAGCAATGGCTCCTGGAGCAGTGAGGTGCAGGGTGCCACAACAGCAGTGGCTCTGAGCAAAGGGCAGCGTGGAGGCCTTTCTGTCTTCCTTTCAGTCTTATTGCGGACACAAGCTTTTTGAAGGCTGCTTTGATACTTGCTGGGTTTGCTCACCGATGTTCCCTTGACTCTCCGGTTGGCCATAGGGTGGCCCTCTGTGCCGGTGGCAGGACCTGGGGGGTAGGTATAGCACAGATGATGCTGCTGTAAGCATGTCCACCTTCCTCTCCACTGTATCAGGGCTCCAAAGCCTGAGAAGGGAGGTATTCAGTTCATACCTCCCACTGCAACATGCCACAGTCCCTCTGTTCTCCAGAGACCAAGCGTCTTTCTTGGGTGGCAATATTGCTTGTACTTGTACAACATACGATGGCAGCAGATGACCTTACTGCCTGCAAGTAGAAGCTGAATGTCATGGTTGAGACACGGCATGGGAAATGTGGTCTGCTGGGGTTTTAGGCCCGTAAGAAAAGTAGAAAAATAAGACTGCATTTCCTGTTAAATGTTATAATTCATTTTTCTGCTGATGTGTTTTAGGTTTGGGCTGAAGAATGAGGACATTTTTTACTTCAGGGCACTTGCAATTTGCTGGTTTGGCTCCCTTTCTCCATTAATACTTGTGCCGGTTGCTAGACAAACAAAAACCTCACAGACACTTTCAGTTTCAGCTCGATTTAGCTGAGACCCCAGTTTTCAATTTAAAAAAATGCTTTCAAGTGGGAACTTGTTGTGCAAACTATCACCCACTGGCTTCTGCAGGGGAGGAATTAAACTCTGCCTGTCTCCTCTACTCCTGACTTCTATTAGAAACCAGCAGTGGAGAAAAGCAACCCAGGGCACATGCAGCACTACAGAGTTGTCCATCAGGCAAATCCTGCCTGACAAACCTGATGGCCTTCTACGATACTGCCACGAACTTGGTGGACAAAGGCAGAGCAACGGACGTCATCTACCTGGACTTAAGCAAAGCATTTGACACCGTCCCGCGTGACATGCTGGTCTCCAAATTGGAGAGTCACGGGTTCGATGAATGGACCACTCGGTGGATAAGGATCTGGCTGGATGGCCGCACTCAAAGGGTTGTGGTTAATGGGTCAATGTCCACGTGGCGGCCAGTGACGAGTGGTGTCCCACAAGGCTCAGTACTGGGACCAGTGCTATTTAACATCTTTGTTGGAGGCATG
Organism: Chionis minor; assembly: GCA_013398295.1. Classification (NCBI taxonomy): domain Eukaryota; kingdom Metazoa; phylum Chordata; class Aves; order Charadriiformes; family Chionidae; genus Chionis; species Chionis minor. Next base: position 74,653 of record VZSF01001341.1, read on the forward strand.
GACAGTGGGATCGAGTGCACCCTCAGCAAGTTTGCCAATGACACCAAGCTCGGTGGCACGGTTGACACACTGGAGGGAAGGGATGCCATCCAGAGGGACCTGGACAGGCTTGAGAGGTGGGCTAATGCAAATGGCATGAAGTTCAACCAAGCCAAGTGCAGAGTCCTACACCTGGGACGTGGCAATCCCAGGCATAAATACAGGCTGGGCAGAGAATGGCTGGAGAGCAGCCCTGAGGAGAAGGACTTGGGAGTGCTCATGGATGAGAAGCTCAACATGAGCCGGCAGTGCGCGCTGGCAGCCCAGAAAGCCAACCGTATCCTGGGTTGCATCAAAAGAAGCGTGGCCAGCAGGGCACGGGAGGTGATTCTCCCCCTCTACTCTGCGCTTGTGAGACCCCACCTGGAGTACTGTGTCCAGCTCTGGAGTCCTCAACATAGAAAGGACATGGAACTGTTGGAACAGGTCCAGCGAAGGGCCACTAAGATGATTAGAGGGGTGGAGCACCTCTCCTGTGAGGACAGGCTGAGAGAGCTGGGGCTGTTCAGCCTGGAGAAGAGAAGGCTCCGGGGAGACCTGAGAGCAGCCTTTCAGTATCTGAAGGGAGCCTACAGGAGAGCTGGAGAGGGACTCTTGGTCAGGAAGTCTAGTGCTAGGACAAGGGGTAATGGTTTTAAATTGGAAGAGGGGAGATTTCGATTAGATATTAGGAAGAAATTCTTTACTGTGAGGGTGGTGAGGCACTGGAACAGGTTACCCAGAGAAGTTGTGGATGCCCCATCCCTGGAGGTGTTCAAGGCCAGGCTGGATGGGGCTTTGAGCAACCTGCTGTAGTCAGAGGTGTCCCTGCCCATGGCAGGGGGGTTGGAACTTGATGATCTTTAAGGTCCCTTCCAACTCTAACCATTCTATGATTCTATGATTCCATGATCAGTGAGCAGACCACCACTTCTGCCCATCCCCTGCCTGATTTTCACTGCTCACACACCGATGTGCCTCTTGATGCCACTAAAACAGTCCCTGTCCCTTTGACATTACCCCCGGCCAGCATAGACATAAACTCACGCGTTGGCAGCTGTATTTTCCTCCCCTTGAACCCAGCTATAACTTTGGGAAATACTAATTGCTAAAACCTTTCCCTTGGAAACCAGTTCCTAGGAAAATTAATTTCCTCGAAGCAGCTTTAAGAATGAGATTAGCATCACAAAGGTGGACTGCTGTCAGTGTCAAGTGAAAGACCACGCAGTGCCTTTTGCAGCTTCCTGGCTCCCTCCAAGAGCACCCAGCATAGGCAGTGCCAAGAAGAGTGGGCCTGTGGTGGTCTCTTGAACCCCGCTCCAGTGGTAAGTGCTGGGTGGGAAGCCCACTTGTCCAGCACAGCATGAAATGAAATGGCTCTTGAAATGGGAGTGGGGTGCACAACAGACGAATTATCTGAAAAGAGTGAATTCTCTTGGTTATCAGCTGGGGGAGACAGTCTGTCTCTCCTCGCATCAATAAATTCTGTGAGCTTGGCTTCCTCCCTTTTTATCTGAAGGCAAGGCCCTCTTCCAAAACCTCTCCAAGATGCCTGGTGGCAGCATGTGCCAGCTAACTTGGAGAAGAGGATGGCAAAGGCGATACTTTCTCCAGCTTCAGTAAGAGCAGAGCTGAGCTTAGGCTATTTTTGACTGCTGTCTTTCCTCCTGCTCCGTCGTTGCTGCAAGAGGATTTTTGCCTTGGCGTGAATGCAGACACGCAGCCTTTCCTGAAAAACCTCTCTTGGGAGGTGTAAATTTTATTGCACAGAAAGCCTGGCAGCGAGTGGTGAAACACTAAGTAACTGAGAGCATCCTGGGCAGGCACCCAAAGCGTCATCAGCAGTAGGACTGGGGAGGGGTGTGATGGCGTTCACTCCATGCTGTCCCTGATGGCTTGCTGGTGGCAGAGCTGGTACCTGGCATTACAATGAGCCTCTGCTAATGCAGAGGTTTCATAAATCTGATCCCTCTGGTGGGTGACACGAGGAGACAGATGGAAGTAATTTAAGACGATTGCATTTTCTCTCTCCTGGTCTTTTTGTTATCCACCCTCCACACACTTCACTTGAGCTCTGGATGCTGGAACTGCTGTTGCTGGAATGAAGCACTTTGTCTGGCTGCGGTCCCACTGGGGGGATGAATACCAGCATGAGAAATTCAGCCTTCATGGGCACCCTGGATGTCCTGTCTTTGAAGCAAGCAAACAAAGAACTTCTGGGCTCCAAAAAAAAATTTGGTAGACACACCTTTTATTACAAGACACGGAAATCTACTCACTACAGGAGTGGCATAATGGGGGAATTGGCATAAGCCACCTGCAAACAGGGCAGTTACGTGCTATCTGGAAGCTGCTAAAACATGGGGACCGAACTCCTGCTCTCAGCCACGAAAACTCCTTTCCATCAGCTCGGAGTTCAAGCCCACAAGGCGAATGCAGACGCGGCCTGGGGGCTGTGCAGTGCAAACGATGTGGTAGAGGATGACAAAGGCAGCCCTTGAAGCACAGGTCGTGCAGGGCAGTGTAGGACCCCCAGATGACCACAGGAGTATCATCTGTAGAGACGCAGGATTTGAGGCCCAGCTTCCCCAGCACATACCTCAGCAGGTTTCCTGAGTGCTGTTTACCCCAGAAGACGACTTGCATTCTTCAGTGATTTGCTGAGCTGTGGCATGTATTAGTTTCCTGAAGGATTCACATGCTTCGCAAGGGAGGTTTAGAAACAATTTCTTTTTTATTGCATTTTTTTGCTTATTGTTCTTTACTCTGCTAATAAATAAGTACATTCCAGAGGCTTGACATCACTTAAGGGAAAAAGAATGAAGGTAGGAAATGAAAACACAAAGGAAAGCAGAACCACAGGCAAAAGCATTGCTCCCTGCCTTATTTCTTGGCCAATTTTCCAAATGCCAGGCTCTTTTAGGATTATCTGTATCATAATTCAAGCAAACATCTTTCCATTGTATGGCTCTTGAGCAGCTGAAATATCTCCTTCCCCCAAGGTCACAGCAAGCAAAAGTAAAAAATATTTAATAAGAAATTATGGAACCTCTTAGGAGACACCAGTGCTCCATTTCTGTCTTGGATAAGAAGGGACAGACAGTTGGCATTGGCTCTTGGTTCCAGCAGCTCAGTGGTGCTGTGATGTACAGACCTGGCTCTGGTGTAACCCAAGAAAAGGGTACACTTGTGAAAATCGAGGCTAGATCTGTTTTGAAGTCATAACAGGCGGCAGGGCCTATTTGAATTTAAATTAACAGGTAGTCTACAGCTTTTATCCGTGGAAAAGCCCTTAGCCAAACTGGTGAGAACCCTTAGCCAAACTGGTGAGAAGAGAACCGCTACATTACTAGAGGCTGCAAGATTAAGCTCTAAATGAGTTTTTAAAATAAGGTAAACTCCCTTGTTTCGGGGCATGAGCTAGTGAAGAACTGAAGAAACCCTCTTGGGATAGTCATTCCATGTCTGCCTATGTCCAAGTTCTTTCTACCTTTTTTAGGAGGTGTGGCACCGCGCTGATGATGCCAGCAGGCTCAGGGGATTTGAGAGATCCTGAACTATGGATTATTGTTTGTCTTTTTCCAAAGGTTTGTGTGCAAACCATTCATAGGAAAGATTTATAGACGACTGCATATAACACGGTTTTTTGACTGCTGCACTTCTCATCTGTTTGCTAATAAGCTACCACAAGCTCAGACTCAAAAAAGAACCAGGCAGTGCTTTATTTCAGTTAAATGAAATGCGAGAGCAGCTTTTTGGTACTTCTAACTCCAAATCAACAGCAAGGTGTTGATTACTGAGAGAAATAAATTAAGCATTTGGACCTTGATTCAACAGTGCATTTAAGTATATGCCTACATTTAAGCCTGTAACAGCAGCAGGGCTATTTCTAAACTGAAAAGGAGGTGAAGGCTTAATTACATTGCTGAATCAAGGGCTTCCAGCATAGAGAATTCGAATGTTAAATGTCAGCACGAAGGCAGATTCCTATGGTTGGTTACAAATCGCTAGGATTTATAATCGCTTTATATCCTGGAAACGCTGACAGCTTTAAATATAGCACCATGGCCGTGATAAATTGTTGGCATTCTTTTCTTGTTAGCCTTTTGTATCTAAATTTAAGGTATCCATTTCAGCATGATCCAATTATGGAAGCGTAATCGGAATGGCTCTCCATGCAAGAGGCCACATCTATTTTTGTCTGTGAAGCTTAAGTCTGCATTTCTGAACTCATGATTTATGTCAGACTTTAAATTAATAATAAGGCATCCATCCACAGGCAAATATTTCTATTGCAAGACCCATTCAGCATGGACCCAGCAGCTAGCCAAGCCTTCCTGAGCAGCCAAGATTCAATTACAATGACAGCACAGATCCTATTTCAAACATCACCTGGCCTTGCACTATTATCGTCAACTCCTCCTTGCTAAGGAGAGCCTGAAACTAATAGCATGTCAGCTTAAACTGTTGAACCCCAAAAGATTCATTCTTAAGACAAAAAAAAAAGGCTGTATTTTAGTTAGATTTCAGCCAGACCACACCCTCGCCTCCATTGCTGGTGGGCATATTTCCACAAATATTTCCAGTGACAAAATGCAGGTGTTTTGCCTTTCTGGGCTCAAGCAGGCAGCTGAGCATGCAAATACGACCACACGTACAAACCCAAGGGAGGTGCAAAGCTGAAAGGGAGAAGCATAAATCCTCACCATGCTGAGGTGCAAGCCTGGGGTTACAGCAGATGCGGGATCAAGTCCACTTCTCCATTGACTTTTTGAGCAGTCACCCTCTCCTGCAATAATCAGTGGGAAATGGACAGATTTCCTTTGCAAAGTGCTTTGAGACCTGCTGATGGCAGAAGCAACATAAGAGTTAAGGACTCTTTTCATGATTGAAGTTCAGGAAACCTTTTGCAATTGCTTAAAGCGGTTTGTCCTGTAGTTAAGGATTTATTTTTTTAAGTGTCTGAGGCCATTGCAGCTTCAGCTTACCTGTGGAAATGCACCTTCAGTTTTCTTTCTCTCAAGTCAGTAATGCTTCCAAATAAACAGAACTGCCTGAGAAATACACAAAGAAAACTAGAGGACTTCCCCCTTAAGCTGACAGCAAAACTGGACACTGTGACTAACACTGAAGGATAAAACCACTTAAGCACCAAATTCTCCAGGGAAATCAAGACCAAAAAAAAGTCATATTTCACATGTAATTATCTAAAAGGATCACCTCCGAGTCTGGTAAATAATTTTGCAATTGGTAAATAACTCAGCGTCACAAGTGCTGCACAACTCCTTTCCCTGAGCTGCTTGGTAGATCTAGACAGCGGAGAGGAGCTTTGAAGAAGCACGGGCCTTTGCTGGGACATGCATCATCACCTTACATTGCATCTGAACAGATGGCAAAGCTGCTCAACTCAGGGGCAGAGATCAGAAGATTAAAAGGCAGCACTTTCACCGAATGCCATGCATGACCTGCCTGGTTAAATGAGCCACACACAAGACAAACAGCCCCCCTTTCCTCTTCCCATTGACCAGAAGCTTGCACGTTGATCCATGGCACTCAATGTTGGCCTGAGATGGAGAGCAGAAATGGACCTTGCCAGTCAAGAAGTGTGTTTGCAGCTTCTCATGGTCCACCTTAGGATCTGTGTGGCACTGAGTGCTGCATAGCAAGATGAGGTACAGCAACACCTGGGTACAAACCTGTTGGAAACTGGGATGGAAAGCAGTGCTCCCAGCTAGAGAAGGTGGGAGATACCATGAGGGAACACATAAGCTCTGTTCACAGTATTTCTGAAAGGAGTTCCCTTGTTAGCTTTGTAAACAGGGGGGTGTTCCACCTGCTTGATTCTGGGTGGTAGCACAAGCTCCCTGTGTTGCAAAGGCTGTGTCTCCTCAGCAACCAACGCTATGTCCACAGCGCTGCTGGAGAGCAGGCCTAAGTCGACATTCACCTCAAGTCCACCTGGGCTCAGGGTCGTGGTTTTCGGTGAGCACGTGGGAAGGCACAAAACTCTAGCCCTATTCTTTTGTCCTGGTACAAGCCTGTTTGCGTGCATCCTCCACTGTATATCCCACATAGGGCTTTCAGCAGCATCCAACAGCAGACGTCTGGGAAGTGTCCAAGCCGTGTTCCTCATAGCCATAATGTGGAAGCAGACACAGAGGACGGGGATGAGGCCCGAACAGGCTCCCTGATCCACATATCCCAAAGGAGATGCAGGACAAGTGCTGACTGAGTATTCCACCATGCAGTACAGGGAGCAGCATCTTGGTCTCCCAAGTCCCAGAGCAGCATACTAGCTAACCTCTGTGCCGTCCCTTCTCTCAAATGGCTGAACTCAGCCAAAGCCAGGCGGCTTGCATGTGGTTTCCTATCATTCTTTCTGCCCTGGCATGCCCCCATCACTAAAAGAGTCAACAAATCCATTATAAAGCTCATGCTGAGTACTTTGATATTAGGGAATCCAGATCACCTGTGGTTTTAGACAAACTGAAAAACTTGACCATCCATCGACTAAGGAGATGCTTCTTTCAAGCCCTACAAAACCCCTCAGGCCAAAATCTGAGATACTGCAGCTCAGTGTCTCCCCAGCGCTATTTTCAGCACAGATCACCCCAGGGTACCCGAGAGAGTCTGATTCCCCTCCACGGTCCCTTTCCCCACACCATGGGGCAGCAGGGATAAGATGAAAGTCTTAGTGTGGCCGTGTGTATTGCTTCAAAGTTCACACAAAAGTGTTGGGAGTTGTAGTTCATCTGCTCCTGCAGCTCCTCGTGGTCATAGCGATCAGGGCAGCACCTTCTACCATCACTGCAATTAAGTTCTGCTCATTTCTCCTTAGTCCAGGCCTCTGCATCCCCTAGACCACCAGCAATACAAGAGCACCAAATTCTTTGTGGACAGGAAGGGTGGAAGACATTGGATACAGGCCAAGCTGTGTTTGGAGTTGAGACTGGGAACATAACTCAGCTGGCAACGTGTTGGAGGTAATTGCTAGTTCACAGCCTGCTTTACACTTGCAGATAAGCATCCTTGTCCCGTTGTGTGCTGGTGCAGGTGTGCGCAAGCGGATACAGCAGCACAGCACAAATCAGCCACTTCTTTTCAACAGCTCTCAACAGATTTGTACAGCCCTTGTGGCATGGTGTCCCTGATCCTCCCCCTTTCAGTTCTGCAGGCACCTGCCTTATTTGGGATCTGAGTTGTTCCCGAGGGGTTGGAGGAAGAGGCCTTTTGTTGCTAGAGTGGAAAGATGCTGAGTGCAAACTGTGGACTGATGGGAGGCAGAGAGAAGCAGTGCCCAAGCTTCCACTGCTGACGACCACATCTTTGTGGTGCCACCAGGATTTTCTACAACTTAGGCAAGTCTCTGACTCTCCAAAACCACTTTTTTCAGAAAGACCAGTAAGGAAAACCCATGGGAGACAGGCTCAACTATATTGCTGGCTGGATCTGGGGCATGGAGCTGAGGCAGCCTTGTCCCACTTGAGCTGCCAGATTCAGCCCCACTCCCTGCCAGTCTGACCTCCTAAATACTTCATCAGGACTTCAGCTATCAGTGACCACATAGGCAGGCATCTTACAGTCCTGAAGCTCCCGTGTCAGCATCCCCAGTCTGCTCTCAGGGGACTTTGACCCCCCTCTTTTTGCTGTCAGTGACCCCACTCTCTTGTTTAGCATAAGCCTAGTTCTGCCAAGAGCCACTCAGATGCCAGGTTTAACTCTTGCGGACCCATTTGAGATGGGTAAGGTTCCATTTCATTGCTAACAGCCCCATCCCCCCATCACTGGCAGACAGTCTTATCAATAATGAAGTTAATGATGCTTTGAATGACATCTGCACGTTCTTCTCCATTGACTTGGGACCTTGGAAGAGTGGAAGGGTTCATCGGCTCTGTTTCTGCTTTTCCTCTGATTTCTTCCTGGGAACCATCAACTTTCTCTAAGTCATTTTCACATGCCCACATGGGGGGAGGTTCTTTGGAAAAAACAATGTAATCTAGAGAGGTACTACCTTGTTTGCAGAGCCACTCAGCCTTACCTGTGCATCTTAGGGGGCTCCCCAGGTTGCAGCCAAGATTAATTAAGTGGTGAGTAAGTGCTGCAGCTCTCCCCCGCCTGGCAGCTGGAGCAGAAAGCGGACTTCAGCAGAGAAGAACAGCTAGGCTGCAGGGATGGTGAGTGATTGGTATCATAGCAGGCAACACGAGGCCAGTTTGGGTTCATTAAAGTAATCGATCCTCTGCTGTGAAAGTAATCAAGAGGGCCTGGACAAAGGGAACGAAGACGGCATCAGTCATGGTTTTGGTTTGGCCCCTGCATGTGCTCTGCAGTGCTCCGAACAGAGGAGCCCTGGAACCGTGCAAGGGCATGTCTCTGGCAGGGACCTGGGGCTAGCAATTAAAGCTTTGCCACCAAGCAACGGGAAGTCATTACAGGTATCTGCTCTCATCTGAGCTCAATAGCCTCAGCACCCATTAAGGTGAGAAAACAGGAGTGTCAAAAGCACCGTACACCCAGCCTAAGTTAGATGCTCCATGAGGAAGGGATTGCCAGTAGTCCCCATTCCTCCCCAGTGCCACCAGTGCAGCAAATCCCGGCCTGGCTGGTGGCTCTGCCCCATCCTCCACGTTCCCACAGGGCACCACCAAGGAGCACATGCTTGGGATGCCTGGCTGCACGGACGTCCCATCAGCTGGGAAACATAGTCCTCCCCTCTGATGCTCAGCCCCTTATGCCTGTGCCTATTGCTTGAAGCCTTCTCTAACATGTCCTGCACCTGAGAAGACTCAGGAGAGAATCATGTTCCAGAGGTCCTGTCACCAGTCCCTCTGGAGGCCACTTATATTTTCCTTTCACCGTGCGGTTTAACACTGTGCAGGGGAGACTAATAGTCATTTCAGCCAGGCAGGGGGTGTATCCAGTGTCTGAGAAAGAGTTCCCCAAACCAAGATGCAATTTGGTGGTGGGAAGGGATCCATTTCCCCCATTTCCATTTCCTGAGCTGCTTTGCAGGAAATGGTGAACTCAGCATTACGCTGTCGCGGATGTTAAAGTCACTGCTGCAAAGAGAAACCCCTCCAGACTGATGCCTCCATCAATTCAAGCTGCTGATGAAGGGAGCTGCAAGTTGCCAGCTCACAGCCCAACCTGTCCTCAGGCATTGCGGGGAAGCGTGGGGCAGCATTGCCCTCAGGTATCCCCAGCTGGCCCCAGTCAGTTTGGTATAATTCATTCATTGTTCCTCACTGCTTATTAACATCATTAACGCGGCAGAGTCCACAAGTCTTGTGACACCACTTCACCCTCCATCTGTTCACCCTGCAGCAGAACGGTTTTCTCCCTGGTTTTCACACCGCCTTCATTCCCACCATGCTTAACTGAACATCTTCCCCCACCTCTTTTCTCACCCTGTCTGGTGACAACCCAAAACCCAGTATCAAGGTCAAACCTGGCGGACAGACTTGAAAAGATGGGCAAGCATTTGCTGCAAGCCAGCCTGATGCTAGTGGGGACAGATGACAAGAGCAAATTGTTTTTTCCACATAGGAGACCTAAAGATTTTTCCCTAGGTATTCCTAATTCAGGGCAATGCTAGTGATGTTTTCTGTCTCCAGCTTGTTTGAGGGTTCAGCAGCAGTAACCAGAGACAAGCTCATTTGATGGCACTGCTCTTATTTCTTATGAGACCATTGTTAGTGAAACATCATGTTAAACAGTAAAGCGTGGTGCTTTTCTTCCCTTAAAGATGAACTGAGGATTTCTCACATCTGCTCAGAGCCTAAACACAGCAGCACTGAAAGAATATGCCCGGACAAAATGCAGACTTTGCACGACTGATACTAAAAAGCAAAACCAAAGATACCTCAAGGCTTGAGAGAAAGCCCACAGCTCCTTGACTCCAGGAAAAAGGCAGCACTGTTAGAGCTGCAGTGCTGAGTCCCACTTTGATTTTCAAATAGCTCATTTATTCTGTCCTCACTGCTAGAGTCCACAATTATTTGTCCTTGGTTTTCCTAGCTCAGGGCACGCAGCCTTTGCTTTACTCTCTCACAAACCTTGCCATGCAAGGGGTGAAATGAGCCCTGGCAGCAAGGACAGTTGTTGCAACAGTCCCTGGCTATGCTCAGAAATCCAAGCCTCCAGGAGGCATTTGCAAAGCTCTGCTTGCTTTTAAAAGTCTCCTCCCTGACCCTTTGGAGCTCCCTGTTGGTCAACCTACATCACAAAATGCAGGCACCGTTCTGAGGCGGTTTGCTGCACAGATCCAGACTGGGCTTAATTTTCAACTTGCAAAGCAAGGAAGCAGAAAGAATCACTGACCCCTTTCCTTTGGGTAGGAGATTTCTCACAGACATAGCCAGGCACCCGTTAGAGCTGAATTACCAAGTCAAGCCCTGGTAAAAGCATCATAGGACACTTGCATCAGTGCCAAGCAAGTTTACAAAAACTGGGGAAGAGCACAGAACCATCAAAGTTGCTTCTTAGCAGCTCAGGGATGCAAGCCCTTCCCCTGCAAAGCCATTGCACAATTTGGCTTCAGGACCATTTATCAGACAGCCCCAGGGCTCTGTGATGACTTTTCATCTCCTTTGCACTATGCATGAATGGTGATAACCATAGGCCAGTTCTGCAGGAACAGGGCCAAAGGAGCCTTTCCAGGGGCTGCAGAAGAAGCGTGCAAGAGCCATGCCTGACCTTGAAGATCAGGTGAAATGATGCCAAGAGAGCTCACATGTACTGCCCTCTCTTCACAATAGACACCATTTTCTAACCAAAAAAAAAGCTTCAAAAAAGAAAAAAACCCACAGAATAATTTCTGTTCCAAGATTACCACTGTTAACTAATTTCAGCATCAGAAAGATCCGAGTGGCATCTCATTTGGAATAACATCTTCCCCTGAGGGCCAAGTCCTTTCAAACTACTATGGTGAATAACAGCAACTGCAGTACTCCAGCAAATCTAACCTTGATAAAAGCCCAGCTTCCTTGGCATCTGGACAGTAGGGAAAAAATAGCAAATGCAGAAAGCAAGTTATCAGTGCAGAGTTTATTTTAATAAACTTTTGTGAGTTAAATAATCTCAGCTCTGATTAGCACTGGAGATTAAAAAATGTAAATATTTACCAGAACATCTTTAATACCCTCATAGAGTCTAAAGGCCAATTTCTGCCTACGGCATGTCAGTACTACTTACTATCGCAAACTCTGAGCTTTCAGCGCTCTCAGACAACTGCAAAATTATGCAAGGAGCTTAAATATAATTATACTTATTTCAAAGCCAAAATATTACAGTTTTATTTGCTTTCTGTTACAAGTATAGGGCTCCTATGTTTTCTTCCTCCTGTGTGAGACACAGAAATCTCCTTTAACAAAAGCTGTGATTCCCACTTAGCTTGAGGAGCTAGATTTAATGAAAAATAGCAAGCATCATGATGCCTGCAGTAAATCAGGGCCATGAGACCTACTGTAAGTCCCCCATTGGCTTCAGGATGGCTGCCTTTGATTCTCCTTCACTTCAGCAACCTTTCGTTCCAGCCCAGCATGTTTGCACACAAGCCTGCCAGTCACCTGCCTTTCTATTCAAGGAGGTCAGCGGAGGTGAGGACCGACTATTTGTATCCACGTCACACACACAAAAATTCTTATCTGCCTCATTTCACCATGAGTTTCAAGCAGACACCTCAGGTCTTGCAAGCCCTCATCCAGACAGAGCCAGCACATACTGTGGCTTGCTCTGCGATGAGGGAACCTCTGCCCTGGACTGCTGGTGACACTGGTTCCCAGTAAGCTCTGGATATACAGTCACATCAAAAAGAAACCAGTTGCCTGGCTCCTTCACTAGTTACTAGGCACCTTATTCAAGAAGGCTTAAAGCTAGTCTTAATTAACAAAGGTGCTATGAATGGGCTGGATCCTGTCTTACCCGCAGTAATAGGATTGCATCTCAAATACCTCACCACGGACACAGAATCTAGTGTGTGCATCTGCATTTGGGGTAGGCTGTGAATTTGGAGTGAAGCAAAAGGAGCAGTCTCTCCCTACTTACACGTTAGCATCTTCTGCTGTGTTGCCACCTTTCTGCTGTGTTGCCACCTTTCTGCTGTGATCCCACCTGTCTTTCAATGCACGATTCACAGTTTCAGTGCTGCGGAAGCGGTAGGTTGGGATGCCACAGATGCCACCTGCCTTTTGCTCCAGGCCCCCAAATTCACCCTCCAGGGCCCTTTGCCCACAGGTGGGAGGGCTTTGAGCTGTTGCTTTTGCTGCTGGCATTGAGTTGATCCTGAACCCTGGAGTCAGCCTAGGCACACAGCACACATGGTGCTAATGTAGCAAATAGTGTCACCACTTTGCACTTGAACATCACTCTTGTCTTCCTCGTCCCCTTTGTGCTCACACACCTCGGTCCTCAACTGCCAGGTTTAACATCTCCACAGCGGGGTTGGGTCTGTCATTGATGGAGAAAACTGGGACTCTGCTTAGCAAACCCATCACTGGCCAAAGGAGGCATGAAAGCTGCGCAGTTGGGCAGTGACACAGAGCAATAAAGCCAACCTGAAGGAGCAAAGCACCATTCAAGTGATTCAAGAAGACTGGCAGATGCCATGGCCTGGGTGAAGGGAAGGAGGGAGGATTGCTTCCCTACCAGTTGGTGAAAAATGACAGCAAGAACCTTTCCTGGAAGCAGGGTCAAACCACCCTGAGCATGTGAGTACCTATAATTGTGGTTCTTAAAGCATGCAGTGAACAAAGACATGGTGTTTAGTTTGGGCAGGAGATGCCTCTTCGCTTTCCCAGCACTCCCTCAATCTAATGGGAGATACGTGCTGGGACTTCTGCACTGGGACATGTCCTGCACTGGGATGACAGGCAATACTCCCTTGGTGCCAGTGGTGCAAAGATGGAAATCTGTGTGCTCTGCAGGTTTGGCTCCATGTTGCAGGACTTGGGGACTTCCCCTCTGTTTTGCAGCAGGCAGCACTTTTGGCCCTTGAAGAACAATGTTCCTGAGGTGCAGGGGTGGGCAAAGCTGAGGAGCAGATGCAGACTGCTGGAGCAGAGCCCTGCCTGCACATCTGCCCAGCCTCTCCTGAGCGCAAGCAAGGGTCCTGAGATTCATGCCTCCTTCAGGCGTGCTTGGTGTTTGTACAGCGATTAATCCACTAGCTGACATGGCTTTTATTAAGCCGCGAGTCGCCTGGCAGGCGACAGCTGTGGTGCTGTGTGAGAAACAGTCCTGTATGGCCATTTCAGTGCTTCACCAGCAATCCAGCAGGCAGGTCCACGTGGGAAACAGCACAGGCCACCACTGCCTGAACTCAGATTTTCAGCCCTTCTGCAAAACACTCAGCACCTCTAACAACACTGTTGCCTGCCTTCCATGCCTCTGACAGAGGGGAAACCCTTGCTTTTTTGGGCATGGGGCAGCAGAGGTGCATGGTGGGCTCAGCAAGATGCATGTCTTCTCCAGCTGTGTTTTGGCACCTCTTAGCGTGCCCTTGATCTTACAAACCAGGAGTAAAAATCAAGTCAGATAGACTGGAAACAATTTTTAATAAGCGTGTAAAAGCCACCAGCTTGCTGGGATTTAAGAGGCAAAAACTACAGGTAAGAGGCAGCACTGCATGTCTTCCTCATGAAGATCCCATTAACTATTCAAATGTCACCTGCAAAAACCAGGGTGGGCAGAGTTTAAAAGAAAGAGCCAGAATAAAACCCTCTTGCTGACATACTTGATGCATCAAAAAAGGCTCCCGCCAGTCTTTTTTTTTTAATAAAAATCTGGTTTGAATTGCAATTAGCTCATTTCAATGCTAGCAGAATACGTAGCTCTCTCTGAAGGGGCCATGCGCTAAAAGTTCACACGGTCACTACTAAAAATGGTGGGTTTGCTGTCAGAAGTCTTGAACTGAGAAACAGGCATCTGAGCCAAGCGGGATTTTTGACCTGCTCTGTGGTTGGACCTCTTCCCACTTAAAGTCTTAGGCTGAGTTTCACAGCAAGCCAACCATTTGATTTGGCAGACGTGCTCAGGCCAGACCTGCCTTTTAAGTAATGCTGAGCCGTTAAAAAGAAAATACACAGCTCCACAATACAACAAAACCAGCTGTTCTTGAACGGCGGTCAAAAGGGACAATAAGTCTTCTCATGTTGGGAAGAATTAGCAAGCCTTTCCTTCCCACTGAGCCAATAGAAGGAAGGGAAAGGCTCAGCAAAGGGCTGAGCAACGCTGGCGCTCAGAGTAAACAGAGGTGAGCTGGAAAGTTGTCTCCGGACTTGAGCCCTCAAACAATGGGGCCCAAAGGGAAATGGAAAAGCAAATATTAATGTTTTGCCATTCACATGGCCCCGGAGAAAAGAGAACAATGCCTTCAGTTGGACACCACCTTGACGTCTTCCTCCTCCTCCCCTCTTACTCTAAAATGTCATCTTAGGACCCGTGATTTCTTCAGATGAAGCAAACAATTGCCGAGAGCTGCCTGCTGCCCCGTGGAGCGCTGCTGCCTGCTTCTCCCATGCCAGAGTGAAGGACAACTTAATTACAAATGTATTCCTGCACCCCTCACCCCAAAATCATGTTCCTCCTCATGAAGTAAAAATCAGAAGCAAGTGAAAACCCCTTTGACCTTGACTGTGGCAATGGACTCCCATCAGCTGGGGTGAGAGCAGGGCTTGGACAAAGAAACATATGCACCCATGTCATCTGAAACCTGGCAGAAAGGGTGAGCAAAATGCCAGTGGACTCAACAAACTGGGAACATCCTCAGGGTGAGGCAGAAACAAGGTCTCGGCTTGTTCTTTACTTCTTCTCTGGCAGCATGTCGCTAGCTGAGCCTGGCTTTATCACACCTGCTGCACTTCAACTTGTCACCAGTGCATTAGCAGAGCCAAGGTCCTCTCCTGGCCAGAGGACCCCTCAGGGTGATGGTTCCCCTGAAGGGTGAGGTTCGGCCTCCAGTGAGGGGGAAAGCCATGTGTCAGGGGGGATACTCCTGTGGATGTCACCACAGCCATGGCATCTGCTAAGGATGATCTCTGGGAGACTCTTGCAGAGAAAAGTGCCAACAGCATCTGGAAGGATTTATCATCAAGGCTGGTGATTAACAATTGCAATGGAAACAAAAAGCAGGCTCCTTGGGCCCGTCTCCTGGGCTCAGCATGGAGGCGGGAGGCATCAGGCTGTCTTCTCTGCCAGTGCAGAGCTGTGCAAACCATGCTGAAATGCAGCTGGGCTCTCATCCTGGCCTAATTGTTCCAGAGGCAAATGAGACCAAGAAGAGGAGAGAGCCCTTGTGCTCGGCCATTTGATATATGGGGTTGTCATGGAAACTGCTGCATAATTGAAGCCTCCTTCTCTGCTGTTATATGCTTTGGTTGTGTAGGAAATGGGCTGCATCATCTGGGGCTTTTCCATTATTGTTGCTGATATAAAGCAAGCTGTCACAGTTTTCTCTTGAAATCAGGCTGTTTCAGCAATGTGACCACATCTCAGAAAAGATGTGGCATTGCTAGATGTTTACTGTCTTCAAACAGGACTGTTTGTTCGTTGTTGATAAGCAGCTACAGATGTCCTGAGCTCTCCTTTAGTCCATCTCCTCAAAAGCAGCAGCAAGGACAACTGTTGGTGGCCTCCCAGGATGTGGTGCCAAGTTGTAAGAAAAGCTTACCTGTTTGGAGTTCAATGAATACTTAAGAGCCCAATCATGACCAGCAGAGCAAGGCCATATAACCCTACACCACATCTGTGCTAATGCCAGTAAATTGTGTGCTGCAGGCACTTATAACACTGAGGCCAACAGCACTAAACCTAGCTTAAACCTTGCAGAGATTTATTGCCCTGCCATAAAAGCGTCATGTGGTGAAAATGCTGCCAAATGCTGAAACACTCGTAGCACCAAAGGTGTCCCAAATTGATGCTGGTGCAGAAGGCTCAGGCCCCCGATGGGAAAGGATGTGTGAATCCCTTCTCTCCAACCCCTCTGCAACAGGTGTTGCATGGGCTGACGCCAGGGAGAGGAGACACCAGGGTTGATTGGGATTGACCTCTGGGATTTTCCAGCAGAGAAGCAGGGAAACCAGGGGCATGCTACCTTCTTCTGCTCCAGCCAGATGATGCACAAGCCAAGTTCCACCTGAGTGGCTCTGCTTTTGCTGCTCAGCTGAGCCAAAGCATGGCTGTCCTGGTGCACAACATGGGTTTGACACGGTCACCCGTCAGAGGTTTTGATTAACTTCAGTGTGAGTTAATCACCTGTGTTGTCTGGGAAATAACCATGGGCAAGAGGTGGCTGGCTGTCCCTCCTAGCCTTCAAAACTGGACTTTATAAAGTGATGAAGAGGCCTGCAGATAGTCCGGGACATCAGGTGAAGAGGGGCCTGGGATACACCCTGCTGGCAGAGGGCATGATGTACAGTTGTGCGCAGGTATCTATGCTTCCTCATAGAGCTGTGTTTCAGCCCATGCAGCCTTACTTTCTGGCACATGAGGAATGTTTTAAAACAGAATGGTTTTTTCTTCATTTTTCCAGATCTAGCTAAAAACTCAGGTTTTTGGTTTAGGCAGGGTGGGGGGTGTTTAGTTTTTTTAAATAAACCTCCTAGTGTGGTATGAATCACTGTTTTATCATTCCATCTCTCACATTCTTTCCACGATGGGTTGCAGTAAGTTTGAACTTAATAAAATTGAGGAATATACTGAAAAGTCTCAATAACAGTGGTTTTTTTTCTGCATAGCAGCCAGTAAATCATGCTGTACACTGTAACGGAGCAGGTTCATTAAATTGTACCACTTTGATGTTATCTCTCTGGCTGAGCTGCAGGAAACTCCGGGAAAACATGTGACAATTCTAGGGGAAAACATTTGTTTTGTTCATTAGTATGCATTAAAGCCTGGCTGCCTAGGAGCTAGTCATCACAAAGTAAATAAGCAGCTCTGATTTCAGGTGAAAATCGAGCAAAAGCAATATCCATCCTAACAGGCGGGGTTAGCTGTAAGCCATCCTCAAGCTCAGGTTTTTTCAGAGACCTCCAGCAACAACCCTTCATTGCTGACTGCTGCAGCCCATGGATAGACAGTCCTCCCACCTGCTTCTGATACAGCTTAGTACAACAAAAAGGAGCTGCAGGTACCCCTTCACACCCTGATTAGAAAAACCCCAGAGTAAAGGTGCTACAGTGGAAGTAATCTGATGGGACACCAAGGGTAAGACGCAAACCCTGTGGTGGGGAATGACCACCTCCTAGGAGGAGCTGAAGCAGTACAAGTGTCAAGGCAAGGCTGAATCAAGTGTAAGGAGACGTTACATCTTTGATACAAAGACACTGGAGAAAAATGCTGCAAACAGAGTGAGAGACAAACTCCCCCAACCCAGAGGAAGGCCATAACGATGAGCTGAGCCATGGAAAGGAGCTTTCTCACTCCTCTTTGGCAGGTAGGCAGTAAGGGAGGAGCCTTTCCTGGTTTTGGAGGAAGGTTACTTTTGAATAGCCAAACCAGGATTTTCCTCGGCCACTTTCAATGAAAAGCACCATTTCTTTGGAGAAAAGTGTGGGGCTCAATATCCAGCCATGGAGACATATCCAGTGTGGCTGTCCCTCTGCATTCTCTCCTCCACCACATGCAGCTCCTCCACCAGGGTCCGTGCTTGCTGCCAACAGCTGACCTGCACAGTCCAACATGTGAAGACCAGGTAGCAGTGCCCTGAGAAATGGTTTTTGAAGAGGTGAAGCCCATATGTATGTCTTATGATTGTGAGAATTGCAATAAAAGGAAGAAAGGTGGGGATGCTGGTATCCTGACATGCACCACAAGGGCCACAGGAAGCACAGGTGGGGAGGATGGTTTTTGCAAGAGCCAGGAAAACGCCAAGGAGAAAGAGTTGAAGGAGGGAAGGTAGCAAGGAGATGAGCATGGAGGATCAGACCTTGGCTGAACGTCTCCTCACCTGAGGAAGGTGAGGAGATAAGGCTCACCTTGGGGAAGGCTGCTGAAATAGACACAAAGGAGGCATGGACATCACAGGTGGTGAGAGAGGCAAATTGGGAGTGATGGACCACTCTTTCCCACTGCATGTGCAAGCTGGTGAGCAGGGTGAGAATGTAAAGCTACCGGTGAGCTGTGGCAGGTCACAGATGATATTTTCCCCACTGAACACCATGCTCAGCTTCAATGCATCTCCTGTGTTTGAAGCAAACAGAGAGAGCCGCTGGGATGTGTTTGTTCTCTGATGGATATCTTTCATCGCTGCAAAACACTGCACACTGCTTCAATAATAAACAAGAAAAAAAAGGCAGCTAAATCACTGTTCCCCCCTCTTTATATAACAATTTATTTTACAGACCAATTGCCGGCAGCGGGTGCAGTTGCCATCAGGCTAAGAGAACCTCACTCCTGGAAAAAACAAAACAAAACAGCAAAAAGAACATGACAGGGCTGCACTGTCAAGTGTTCAGATATTAAATTGTGCTAGGACAAAGCTCACCTTCAACAGCCTTATTCTGGGAGCCTTTAAGTGGCTCCTCAGCACAGGAGCTCTGGGGCACAGACGGGAGTGTGATGGCCAAGCTCACAGCGCAGTTGTCTCTCCCCAGGCAGAGCTAACACTGCTCCTTCCCAAAAGGTTTTTGCCCTTGCTTTGCTCGCCTCCCGATTTCTATAGGACACTGGAGGTCTCAGCACCCTTCAGGCTCAAGCCTTGCCTGTTTATGCATACCGTGGGGCAGGACACTGCCTGATAACATGGCAAGACCATGTATCCGGAGCTGGAAATCCTCATAAGCTTGGAAGATTTTAAATTAACATGGAGAGCAGCAAATGGAGGTGTTGCGTCTCACCCTCACAGGAGAAATGTGATGTCTGTAAACAGGCTGTACTTGCCTCTCTGGGAAAAGTTGGGATATGGGCACACAGTTCCTCTTTCTCTCTGACTGCAGGACCCAAGAGGACTATGGTTCATTTAATCATGCTGTGCTTTTCCTTTGCAAAGCTGCCTACGGCTGCTCTGCAGGGGTGATGCTGGAAGCCCCTCTCAGAGCATCTCCTCCCAGCTGCCAGCTTCCCCAAACCTCCAACAAACCAAGAGTTTCAGAGACCCCCTCAGCTGTCCACCAGCCCAGTGGGTTAAAATAATGAGCAGGGGGAGAAAGAGATGCAAAACATCACTCACCTGGGAAACCCAACTATACCAACACTGTCACATGTAATGTCCTACATACATCTCTATATATGAATATTTGGTGGCTCCAGCCCAACATTCAACTGCTGAATATAGCAAGAAGCAACGGTTAGCATGAACCCGTGACAAACTATACAGATGTGTGATTACACTGGTATAGATAAGCCCTCTCCTCCGCCCTAGCAATAAGAATGACAAAATTGTAGGAAGGGAACCAATGATTCACGTACACATCTGGGGAAAACAACAACAACAACAACAACAAAAAACAACTCAGGTAAATATTAAATGAGAATAAAATTGATAGTTTTAAATCACTGACTCAAATCATGAGGTAAAACAGTGAGTGGGAACCTGTGATTTAAATAATTTCTTCAGACAATAAGGCAAAAAAGATACTGTCTGTTGTCCTAGTGGACTTCTGTTACCATCACAGACTAATATGTGTCTTAAATCAAAAAACCTATTGCACTCACTCCACCCCAAAAGCTGCTTTGCAGTTTCAACTTCTGTGTCTATAAAAAAGTTACTGCAAACTGTTGCCTTATCTCTTTTTTTTTTTAATGCGATGATCTACTTTAATACTGTCTGCTATCCCAAAAAAATTCTAAATCATCACCTCTTCTTCCCCAGAGGCACATTCATTTTATGTGTTGCTTTCCTTGCTGATGGAAGAAAAAATGCCTGGATGCAGACCTGCTTTATTCAGCCTTAATTGTGTGAAGTCACAAACACACGTAATTACAATTTCAGTGTTGAACTTGCCTTGGAATTTGCACTCACAGCGAGGGCTGGGGTCCTTTTCTGGCATGCCTAAGGAACTGAATAAATGTTTTGGTGTTGGTGCTGACCTCTCCTGACCACATGACCACTTCCCACCCAAGCAGGGGGAGCCACGCATTTATTTTTCTTTTGCTGTTGGTGTGGAAAGTCATTTTTCAAGTGTCTTTTCATCCCCTATGGCTTTCTGGAGCCATACCTCCCCCTGAGTCTTGCAGATCCGGGTGGCCTGAGCCTTCCAACCACTGTGCAGGTCAAACAACCTGACCTGTCAGTGGCCAGAATGCAAGGAGCTCCTTGGCCAATGCATGAACCAGCATTTGCTTTCACAGTCTGGAGGGGCCATGCTGACATCAAGACACTACTGGGCTGCAGGACAGACTGGCTCCTCTGGGAAGGTGAGTGCCCAAGGAGGACACATTGCCAAAGGGCATCACATGGGAACCACAAGCAGGCAAAGGAATGGGTCCAAAGCACGTGACCATGCTAATGGACACGGGATGGGAAACAATCTATCCCAGATATTAGTCCTCTTTGGTACTTTTTTGCTGAATTTTGCAATTTTTAGTGAGGAAACGGCAGCCACCCACAAGAAGCTAATTATGAGGTATGTGAAACTGAACAACATCAAACCCTGCAGCAGGCAGAGGCAGAGTTAAAATTATTGGGTTAAATCCCGGCCCTCAGAGAAGTCAACAATGTCCATTGCCTCCTGACCAGGATTTCTTAGGCTCAGTTTTCCCTGCACCCCGCCAAGCTCCTCGTACTTTCCACTGTTTTGGCCATTCTGCAATCCCTCTATCCAGTCATCCATCCTGGGAATTGCTATGGGGAGGAAGAGACATTTATAAAAATAGGAGAAGACCATTTCCAAACAGAAAAGTATTTCTAGGGTCTGGGGAAGGACATGAAGGTGATACTTCACGCAATTTGTCAGAGTTGTGTTTAAAAAACAAACAAACAAAAACCAAGCAAAAGATCCCCTTAACACTTATTAAGAGGTTTGTAATCGTTTTTTTTCAAACAGCGTTGTTGGCTAATTAGTTTTCCATATGTATGTATTTGGTTTTTGGTAGGTGACAACTGACATTTGAGAAGGCTTGACTGGTG
>VZSF01001342.1:0-17473 GCA_013398295.1 Chionis minor
TTCTATGATTCTATGATTATGCCCTATGTGAATGAGCCATTCATTGTTTGAAAATCCTCCTTACCTGACACGTGCCATATTAGTTAAGTAAGCAGACTTTGTTTTGAGCAAAGGTTGTTGGTTAATCTTACCACGGATAGCTTTGCAAAGGGAAGATTGTTACTCAACTGCAACAAACTGATCATCATAAAATCATGAAAGAAGACAGCAGAAACCTTTCAAACAGAAGTGGTCACTAATGACTAGACCGTGCTCTTAATCTAAGACATTACAATAAGCAATATAAAATTCTAAGAAATACCTGTAATATTAAATACTGCTCAAGCTTGTGAAATACAGCTCCTATTGAAAACATTGCTGTTTTCATTAAATGAGACATGTAGACAGCTTTTTTTTTGTTTAAAGATCTGCCATGAGCTGACATTCCATTAGAAGTAGTGCAATGATTTACAGTGAGATTTGCTCAAGATACTGGAGTTTAATCCTCTTTAAAAATGTTACAAAATAGTTAAGAGGTTGGTCATACTATTGCTTAGTTTTTAAAAGTGCAGGAAGATGTAAGGCCATTATTGTGGTTAATGCATCAGCCTGCAACTTGGGAGACTGGAGATGAACTTTTAGTATTAGTTACTGTCTCTGTATTGGATTCTTCATCTGAAACTGCATGGCTGACAGCGCTGCCTTTCTCTAACCCTTTCCTTCTTATAAACATTTTAATAGTAAGGTCTCAAGAACAGAAATCGTTTCTTGCTGTGTGTGTGAAAATCACAGGATCTGTAATAAAGCTCTGATCTTGACATGTCCCACCAACACTAGGATGTCACAAGACACATGATAGTTTTGCTATTATTGGTCTGAGTTTAGTATTTACGGTGTTAACAGTGATGGTGTCTACTGCCCTATTACCTACAAGACCCTTGTCTTTCTTGGAGGTCTTTCTATAGGTCTTGGTAGAAACTTCTCCGTTTGACAGGTCTCACAGACTAACGACCCCGGATTTAGGCTGCAATGAGAGGATGTAGAGCCAGCATTGCCTAAACTACTTTGGGTACCAGAGCAGTCTAACCATCTAACAATTTTGCTCAGGTTAATTTTCAGTCTCTGTGTGTCTGTCTTGCTTCTGGCACTTGAATTAGCTTCTCTCTATTTGGTGCAGAGCCCAAGTAGTCAGATTTTCTTCTGAACTGAGTCCCTGAAAAGTCAGGGATTGTTGCAAGAGGCACTTCTGAGCCGAGATGGGGATAGAAATCAGAGAACACTCATAAGGATTCACAGTTCAGAAATGATTCCACAAGGACAATCGAAGCAAACTCTTCTTATTTGAAAATAGCTCTAGGGATGTTAAAATATCAGAAATAAGATGGTTTGACCTTAGTGCAGTGAAAGTCTTAGAAGCAATTTTAGGGAAAAAGAACTTTTCAAGAAACGTGGTCTGACTGAAGGCCTGTACTCTCCTGTGAATTGATACCACATTAATCTGTGGAATGCAGCATGTTTCAGCTGAGATAATAGCTCTTACATTTTCAGAATGTTTCTCACATAAGGTCTGAGCCAAAGGTCCTTTGAAGTCAATGGCATTTTCCCTTTTTAAAAGTATGCATTATTAAATCAGTAGATCTGAAATCATAGGCAGACCCAAGTGAAATAGTAGATGCAGACTGATAATAAATCTAAGGTTCCTACATTCGGTAGAACTCAAAGCCCTTAATTCTAACTTCATACAACTCCTCCCTGAATAACCACACTTCCAAGCAATTTATTTGCAGAGTTTAACACTGGAACCTCTTGATCTGAAATGTAAGCTTCTATTGCATGAGCTGATAATTCAGAATTGCTGCATCTTTGTCACAGGCAAATGCGATCTATTAAATTATCCAAGTCACTAGAGGGAGACACATGCTGTATTTGGGTCAAGGGCATGTTTGCAAGGAAAAAAGCAGGTAAAAAGAGGTCTGTACCTACCAAAAGGAGTCCTTCCTCACCCATCTAACCAGGTTGTGGCTGCAGCTGTTATGGTGTGGCTCACACACAGAGTGTCTATATTAGTTACTTGGTGTAGTAACTACAATTATTAGTACTATACAATCTTTGTATTGTATAATTGTATAATTACAATTATACAATAAGTAATTAGTTACTTCAGAGGTTCCTTTGGTGGACCTGCACTTGAGGAACCACAAGGTACACTCTCAGGTGCAGCACTGGTGTGGTCAAAACAGGTTCCTTTCTCATAGGACCAAGGTTGACGTTGCACCCTGCAGAGAAATGGACACAACAGCAGCAGTGTTCAAGTGGATGTTCAGGTAGCAGAAAAGAAATTTCTGTCCCTCTTTCTACCTCAATATGATGTTCTTCTTAAGGATCATAGTGCACATTTATTTCCTTGTTTTGAGTTTTCTAACTATGCCTTATTCCCTAATTAGCTAAACTGTATGTATGAAGTAGAAGAAGTCCAGAGGGGAACTACCAATTGGAATCATTAGTTATCTTAGAAGCTTTTTCACAAGGAAAAAAAAAAAAGATAAAACACTAACTTTGGTTCAAAGCATAGACAATGTATTTAAGGGCTAAGGAATTATTTATAGTAGCTGCAGAATATTGGACTGAAAGAAAAGTAAAAATTCAATATTTTTAAAAAATAAAACTTCAAAGAAAATGTGAAAACTATATAACAAGGACTCTGCTTTTGCAGCATTCAAAGGAGCAAGAACTTTTCTGTACAGAAACCTGGGATTTTAAATAAAAACCTGACTAAAGCTACTAGTAAAAACCTAAATAAAGCTACTAGTGAAGATAACTGTTTTTCAGAAATTGTTTTCTCTCAAAAGAATGACTTCTTATGAAGAAAGTAAGGGATATTTTAAAGTGAGGGAAGATTCTGATTTTAATAATTAGATTTCTCTTCTTCTAAATTTCATAAGGAAACCCACAGGCATTTTTATGACTTCCATGGATCACGACTTTCATGTTGTGGAAAACAAATCATGCCCATCCTCTTCCATATCTTGTATAGCTCTAGGTATTAGCAACTACAAAAAATATTATTTGTTCCTCATTATCACATGTAAGACTCCCTGTGGAGTATATTGAAGCTCTTGGAAGTGGCAGCAAAAATATCCCTGTGGTAGGAACACATGAGCAAGACTTCATAACCTTCATAACCTGGCAATGATTCACCATGTTATGACATTTCACTGTGATGGCAGAAAGTGTGAAGTCTCACTGTCATTACACTGACCTGAATACTTACTTGCTTTACAATTAATTGCAGGAAATGAATTTGCATACATACTCTGTTTCTATATGATCTTACTTCTAACTAACTATTGGAGAATGGACACTCTCTTAAGAGAACAGATATAAATTTGTTGCAAAGTTTAGTCTTCTTAGGTAGTCTTTATTAGCTTCATGTTTCAGTAAGAGCAGAGCTCCAGAAAAGCAGAGGAGTGAATGCAGATGAAGCCACGATAATCCTTTCTCCCAATTTTGAGACCCACTGATGAAGCGGTAAAAGTAAAACCTTTGGTCTGGTTGTCTTGTTCAGGGCAGAATGTAGCTGAAATAGCTGCCAAGCCCTCAGCCATTAAAACCCCTAAATTGCTAAGTTTTAAAGACAAGAAGTATTGAGTGCTAGTCAATGGGCTTTGTCCAGTCAGACAAATCAACCTTGTACTTTAGTAGCACTGTGTTGTAACAGTTATTTGTAAGTATCACTGCCTCGAAATTAAAATAATCTTAAAATAAAGCCATATACCAAAACACAAAACCATCCATGCAATTAGGCATGAAACATCTGAGATTGATGGTTCGAACAGTTCTGTGAAAGCTGATGAAGTCTGTCTTCTGAAGGACACCTGAAGGAGAATATTAATCACAGTGATCAGAACCATAGCAGCAACAATGATCTCCAAGCGATGGAAACCCATGCTCATTAAAACCTCTGGTTTCAGCTGGCCACTGGCAGTACAACAATATATTCATTGCACATAAAGGCCAAAGGAAGAGCTGCGTGTGACACCACTGACAAAAGAACCTTAAAAGAGACGTATCTTATCTCCTCATGCAGGAGCAGTAAGCTGAAGTCTGAGAGGCCCTTCCACTTTCTTCTTTAGATATTTCTACAGAGGATATCTGAAGGAAAGATTCTCATCCAGCAGAACCAAAGCTTTAATCCAGAATCCGGTGGGTAATTCTTACATCACCTCTTGAACACTTTCTTAGAATAAGAAATGCTGGTGTTGATTCAGATAAATTGTCAGCAGCTAAGAATATATTGATAAATGCATTGTGCCATGTGTTTAGTTTTCAGTAATATTACTGCTTATTATGATTTTCCTATCGTACTGCTCTTTTGACACAGTTTCTTCATACCACCATAGCAATGCCATCCAAAGTGACAAATAGGTATCTTCAGACCAGTGGGCAGGAAAACATACATCAGGAGGATTTTTGTTCAACTAGGTGGACTCTAATTCACTTTATATGGAGACGATCCTGCCATATGTATCTGACACCTCAGAATATGTGCTTTACATTACAAGTAACGCGTATGCCAAGCATCCAAAACCACAAAAAGACTTTAATGAAGGACAGTATCAATTTGCCTCTAGCATATCCCTAATTTGAATATAACTTGAATTGTCTTGTGGGAATTCTGCTTGTTTGGATAAAATTTGAATTTGTTTTGCTTGCATAAAGATATAGCTTAAAGAAAAACTGCTACATTATATAATATCAAAGAGCTTAACTACTATATCTAATTATATTAAAGGCTAAACTACTTGAAGCAATGGGAACACTTCAAATTTGATTATAAACATGAAAGCAAATGGGAAGCAGCAAGTTTAACATAGGCTGTGCTGTAAGTACCCTTGAAAAACCTATGTCCTTGCCATCCTTTCCAATACCAAGCTACATTTTGTAGTGCATACTATAAACTGTAGTTGGAAGAAACCTCCCTGGAGGAAATTATCAGATTTGCCTCTAGCAATTGTCACTGCCTTTAGCAGCAGTGCTCCCTGTTTTTGAAAAGGAGTAAAAGTGCCATCTAATTTTCTTTCCTTCCAAGCTCAGGAAGGAAAAGTTGCCTCAGTTTCCTGCAATTCAGCATGAAATGCTCAGGTCTTCACAAGAAGAATTAGAAAATTAGCCTTTACAAAATGAAAACTGAATCCTAAAGATTCAGCACTTCAGATCTGAAGATTAAACAAAACTATCAAGTGAGATGAATTTTTCAGTGGGCTAAGCATTGCACTTACGTGGTGGGAGAGGCAGCCATCTAGTTCAGCAGCTCTAGTTATGTGGACAGAAATACCGCCAGCTGTTATAGAGAATGAAAGCCTGAAGGCTTGCAGTACCTGGCAGACTTTTAGAAGAGGCTTAATCAAAAGAGAAGGATAACTCAAAAAAAAAATAAAAATCAACAAATATTTTCCTCTTTTCAGTTCTCTTTTCTTAGAATTTATTCCTCCAAAGAAGTGGCAAACGTGTGCTAATACATGATACATGTCTAGTAATATCTGGAACTGGAGCTTGATACAGGATGATTTACTGTATGGTGACGTTCAGGGAGTGCCCTTCAAAGTCAGTGAGAGATTTAGTGAAAACATAACATACAGTATGCAAATATTCTGCAGTGGAATTTGGGGAGAAAAGACAACAAACATAAATTAAAAGTTAAATATTTTTTTCTTATGTTATTCTCTTATGACCATCCAGTCTATATTATTTTTCTAGAATTTTTTTACTACTGGCATTTACTATCATGAAGATTTTATTAAAATCACTTCCAGGTTGCATTGGTTCTGCTTTTTTCTGTGTATTCTTCCCAGGCACTCCCAGGAGTTGTTCATTGATCGGTATGGTCTGTGCATACCCTGTGCATTTGCTTTGCTGCATTTCTGTCGCGGCAGCCTTTCCTTGTTGTACAAGCTATTGGCTTTTCTGAGAAGAAGCTCCTGCCTTGCTTGTTTCCCCTGGAGTTAGTCACAAGATATTACCACGCAGCATAGAGGGCATCTGGGGCGAGACTCGGGCTGAGCAGTGATGGAGGCTCCTGCTCCTCCAGGCTTTTGAGCCGGAGCACAGATTTGTACCCAGGCGATACAACACTAACTAAGCAGGAATTCAAGTTCCACTGTGCGACTGTGCTGAAAGCACCCTATAGACAACATCTGCGTGGATGACTGAGTGTACTGCAATCTATAAGACTTGTATGCTAGGCTGCATCATTAAAAAGTTAATATTTATCGCTGTAATTTGCTCTCCTCTCAATATTTTTAATATAATGCATCAAATGAGGAAGTGTAACTGTTCTGACAGATAGCTATTTTGGCAGTGAAGAATTTGCCCTATCAAGTGATCTAAACATTTATTTAATTTGTCAGTCTCGATGACAGCAGCCATTGTCAGCTATTTCAGAGATAAAGCCCTAGAATGTTGTGCACAGGGAGAAATATCCTTCCTGGATATCCTGGAAAAGTAATTTTTTCAGTGGCTTAAGGATACTCTCTGGACAGATGAATTTGGGGAGCGGGTATAACATTACAGTCACTGTGATGTCTAAAGGTAACTGGGAACTAATATCATAATTATTTAGTTTGGATTTTGTTTTATTCCTTTAATAAGCTTACCAAAGTATATACCCTTTGTTTTGTGGCAGTGAGTTTCACAGGCTAATTATGTACACATAAATACATGGATGTGTGCGGTATTTATATAAAGTCGCATAAATATGCTGCCTTTGCATTCCTTTGTTCCTATATTATAAAAGATAAATATCACTGTTGAATTAACATCGCTTGTAGGATTTAGTGAATGTGTGTATTTTGCACTCAGTTTTGCCTGGTTGTTTGCTATCCAAACAACTAACAAATTGGGAATGTAACAAAATATTTAATGGCAAATATTAATTCTGTGTAGAATACCCTAAGAAACCAATTAAGTTAAAACCAGAGCTGTTTAAAGGCTGACATGATACTGTTTTCATATAGTTTCATACTCATGGTGTCCACAATTGGGGAACTGTTCCTAACTACCATCCATTAGGTGAAAATTCTGTGAAATCTTAATCATCAATTATTTTTACTTCCACTTTGCAGAATATTACCAATCCACTTCAAAATTAGTGCTTTTGTATTGTCTAGGTACACTGATCAAAAGGACACAACTGACTGAAAAATGAGAGCTGCAAATGCTTTAGCAGAGCTTTCATGCGAAAATTATAAAGAATCAAGCTGTTCACTTGATGAACCAAGAGAACAGAAGTTGTTCTTTGAGCATTAAATCTCTTCTCTAGATGTTCTTCTATACGTAACGATGGATGTAGAAAAAGGTGTAATCATTTATGGCCTTAGAGACTTGAGGATTCTTGAAAGTGGTGTTATTTTGCTAATCCCATGCATAAACCTAAGAATTCAGCCAAGTCCCCCCCAGGTTCCACGCCGATGTGTGGCAGATTGCCCAATGTTTGTTAAAATGCTTGTAGAAGAAATGTTGGTGGCTGTAAAGTTTTTTCTCCACTCTGCTGTTGGTTTACCGTAGTGGAAGAGCTAACTTGCTCAGCCAACATGAACTGGCAGAACTGGCTCATCCATTATAGAGCTGCTCTTTCCCTGGACCTGTAACAACAGAGAGACTATAGCTCACTAATTTAAGTGTTCTGTAAAATTAATTAGCTGTGGTTACTTAACCATGAATTATATGTCTGTCTTGGAGTTTCACAGTGGAAATACTACTGACATCTGTTTCCTTTTCAGAAACAATATATCTTCACATCATGGCTACAAAAGACACAAGACGAATCAGCTCCCCAAGTGACAATTAAAACTTATATGTCAGATTCTATTTTTCCCTAATAGTTTTGCAGAAGCGATGCTGTATTAATTTCAGTGGTGTTTCTCCTGCTTCAGTCTGGAATATGGAGATTAGAATCTATTACCTTGGCTTCAGGAAAACAAGTAATCATGAGTCATGTGCAATGAAACACCATTAAAAATATTTTGTGTAAATACTACTGTGCTTAAGCAGACACTTATATTAAACTAAAAAAATAATTCCATAATACTTAAGTACTCATAGCAAGTTTTGACTAAACTGTAAATTTGCTTGTTATTTTAGTTATTGAACTATCTCTGATATTCTTTTATCTATTATGGATACCACCAAAAATATAAAAGCAGTGTTTGCAAAACCATCTGTCTTCCTTAAGAACTACCAACCTGTTTTTAGCATGAAATAAGTCTCAAAATAATTGATTGACCTATGTAATATAAAATGTGACTGAATCAAAAAGCATAATGCTGTAAGAAGTGTATGTGTGTCCAGAGGGAAGTAATTGCACAAATACGATTGGACAAATACCCTAAACTAAAGCACAGTCAGAATTTAGTAGCCTGTCTTTACTTTGTTTTGCTGTCTCTACTAACTAGTATATTTCAAAATAAAAGATGATAAGTTGTTATCCTAAAATTCTCTCAAATAAGCTTCTAAAGTGGGACACATCGTTTTCTCCCAGCAGGAATCCATTTGGTCTAATTGATCTATGAGTCAGTGAACTTTACATCAGCATTGGAAATACAGAAAATTCATGACACAGTGTATATGAATAGCAAGAAAGGATACAGAACTCTGCGCACAACTAAATTGGACAAGTAATAATGTACTGTTGTTTTTTTCTTTTCTTGGCCTTTATTCCTGCTGAGTTTCCTGTTTAACAGATTATTAAGGAAACTTCAACATAAAATAAAGTGATAAATATCAACTATTAAAATAAGGTGAACAAAAATTGCAAGAAGTTTAAGTCACTTTTTTTTCCCCCTAAATATTTGTGTCAAAGCAAAAAGGCTTAATTTTTAGCTTCAGGATATATTATGGAAATAATTATACCCATTTATTTCTCCTAAAACTGAAAGCAGTATTTATGTTACAGGATATGATTACTTCAACAAATTTGTTCTTTAAAGATTTACTTTATCCAAATTGAAAGATTTATCCCTTCTTTCACAAAACAGATGCACAGAAATTGGCTTCAAAAAAAATCCAAATTTTACTTTTCATCATTTTGTTGTACTTCCCACACTCTGTATAGGAAATACTGCAGAGTTGTACATACCTGGCCTTCCAGTTACCTCAAAACCATTGAAAAGTTCGATTATTTTGTCAGGTTATCTACATTAAAGAGTACATTTAGCTCTCTGATTTACAGATCTGGAGAATGTTCTTTGAAAATTTAATTGAAGACATCTTATTGCAATTTTTATTTAGAAAAGGAAGATGAAGAAATTAGGCATAAGAGAAAAAAAAAGGAGGTAGGAGTCCGTTTTACTCATTACAGAATGTTTTCACATATCACAGGTGAGTTCACAAAAGGGAACTTAATGTATCAGTAAGACTTGTTTTATATTCATGCTAGAAATTATAAAAAAACCAGGAGTTAAGGTCTGAATCTTAAATTTTAGTTGATTTCCTCTTGTTTAAGATCAGCCTAGGTTTAAGAGAAATGTGATTATTCAAAAGTCAAGGCATACTTAAACTTCTTGACTTTTTACTTTTGGGGGAGGGCTTCACATAGACTTCTTTAATGAGGACACTTTGTAATTTATGGTGCATTTCCTGCTTCCTACAGTGATAATTTTGAACAAAGCTTCAGGTAAGGTAGGGTTAGCTTTAATTTGTGAAAATGGATTAATTATTGTGGAGACAGAGGCTGCACCTATGTTGTGCTGCTCCATCATCCTCAGCTGCTGTGAGAAAGGCTCCATGAACAACTGGCGATTCGCCATTGCGTTCTTGCAGGCGTATGTCTAAGAAAGGTTCAGAGAAGGATACTGAAGCAAAGCCAGAGGAAGAACACACAACTTACGTCTTTGATTCAGGTGCTTTGGGGAGGTCCCTGGTTCCCAGATTTACCTATTCCAACCCCCAGACAAGAAAAACTCTCCAGTGCCAAAGCTTTGAGGGGGCTTGCATGGCCATGCAGTCGTATGACCAGGACAGGCACGCGGGGAAATTACTGCCTTACAAGCACTTGCGGGGGAGCTGCAGAGATGGGTAGGACACCTGAGGGTGCCCAGAGCAATGCACATGGGTCCAAGGCTGTTCAGCTTCCCCAGTTGCTCACAGGCTGGGCACAAGCAGAAAGTCACAGCCTGGGGAGGTCCCAGTGGGCCAGTCCTCCCTGGAGGACTAATGTGCCACACACCATGGAGAAAGTAACACGTGCTTTGGGCTTGTTCTGCCTTACCGTGGGCTGTGCTGCAGCAACCCAACCAACAACAGTCATGGCAATGACCAAACTAGCTCTAGTGACACAGGTCTTCGCTTCACTTGCTACAGTCAGTCTCAGATGGGGGAGGGAGAAGACATCTGCTCATGCAAGTCTTTGTGGAGGCAAAGTTTGAATGTACTTTTCTAGCAGCATCACAATACTTCCAATCACATCCTCTCATGCTGCCTAGCAGATCTCTGTAAAAAGGGAACTAGGTGACATCAAAGAGCTATGGCCTACAGTAAGCCATCTTAGGAGACAACACAGCTGCTTTAAAGGACAGCTATTTGCCACTAGTTTATGCTGACAACAAGTACTGGCATATTTCAAGTTCAGGGACAACACAGACTGCTTTAGCTCCTATTTCTCTGACTGTGCTGGAGCAGAAATATTGGTCATAGAGAGACTACTTGCTGTAACATGCCAAGTACTAATTTCTGAAGTGTATCTGACGGCATAAAAAAGAGTTTTCTTCATTTACTCTGCATGCACGTGTTTCAAGTCACAGACCTTTTGTTTTGTGTTAGTAGGACCGCACAAACCAGAAGTACTGCAAAGCACGTATTTCAGCCAGCCTGGTAGGCTGGAGCCAGCGGCAAAGATGCAAGATGTATCTTCTCCTCAATTACAGGAGACATCTTGATAGATAAAAAAAATTAATAGGCAAAACAGATATGGTGCACCTCAGGAAAAAGCCTTTCCATTCATAAATGGAAATTTACCTACTCTAGCTGAACCAAAATAATCAGTATCATAGGTGCCTTGTATCAGGTCCTGCTGGGGCTGTGCATGAAATGAGCCGGTTAGCAGGATACGCTGAAACTAAAATGAGTGAGTGTTAAATAATGCTCTAGTTCCTCTTGGCTTGTTTCAGTGACAAATTCAATTTTAAACAGTTAAATGATTACAAGCTTTGAAATTAAATTTCAGGATGAATAATTAAGCAGCACTCTCCAGTGTCTGTGAGAAATCACGTTCCCTGCTCTAGAAACACTTAGAGTAATAGATACAGGAGTAGATTGGTAACACACTTCTGATTAAATTTAGTCTGTGTAGAACGACTTCTCATATATTACAGCCAAGAGTATACTGAAGTCAGCTGCATGTTTTTTATAATTTATTTTAATATTAACAAATCATAAGAATGAAATTCTCCAAAATACATTTATATTGAAAATCAAGTGAACTTGGCTACTTCTATGTGATGTAGCCAAAAGTATAATCATTTAAAACTGAAATGTATCTTTAACTGAGTACATAAATGGGCCGAGCTTTTTCTTTGACTACCAAATGGAAAAACTCATTAGAAAGAATTGTTTATGTGTTTGATTTATACACAAGAGCTGTTCCATCTTGGGAGAACGTTTCTTTTCCTTCTGGCAAAACTCAAATCATTTACTCAGAAGTTTAAATAAAAGCAGAAGAAAGGTGTAAATCAAGAGTTACCTTTCCATCTGTTCCCCTTTATGTCACCCCTTTCACCTGCGAAAGGGTCTGTTTCAAATTCCTCTTTGGTAGGTTCAGAGCAGGCACTAGAATGTGGTATTTCCTGGACCATGACTCCTTGCTTTATAGTGGGGTCTCCTCCTTTCCTACCAACAAAGGTCCCTGTAGTACTAAATATTCCCAGAGTCTGAAAGGTTTTTGATCTTGGAAGCAGGAGCCTTATGTTCTTTTCCATGTTCCAAAAAAATCATTGGCTGAAAAGTGCTTTACTTTGTTCTAAAATGGAGAGGAATTATGCCCAATAGAAAAACTACTGAGCACTGCAGGTGCTTTTGCAAGTCATCTAAATAGATATTTGTGTGGTATCAGGTGAATTTTGGCATGGTTCTGGAAAAAGTATTTCATCCAAAGAGTCTAAATTTTAACTTCTCGAAGGAGACTGGGCAGCCAAAACAGTAAGTTGAAAAATGATGATTTTAAAATTACTAGTAACTGATGATTAATGCCAAGAATTTGGTTTTCTTGAGTGTATAAATGCTTTATTTCAGCTTTGGAAAACAGGTTTATCAAAACACAGTATTTGCAAAACGCGGATTCTCACGTGATGCAGCCATGCAAGCTGCCAAGAAACTTTCCCCCGGTGGTAAGAATTTAGCTTTTTATATCTCAAGGTTAGTTGCTTCATCCTTCCTTTACATCACACAGATAATATTTCCAAAAGTCATGGTGACCCACCACAATCCAACAAACATATCACCACCAACCATCGCATTAAGTCTTTTAAGACCCATATTGCTACAACTGCAGTCCTACTACTGCATATAGTGAACTTTCAAAAGGAAGCAACAGAGCCAGCCTTCCAATGACTGTTGTTAAGTTGAATAAATTTAAGTGAGAGCAGCCATAGAGAGTTCCCTTAAAGGCTGAGTTACTTGTTACAATAGTGATAATGCATATGTAAATTAGCAGCCAAGCTTATAACTCCTATTGCCATGAAACAGCAAATCTAAGACCTCATAAAAGGCCTGATAAACTTCATCATCCCAACCACAGTTCTGTAAGGTAATTTCTGTAGAAGCGGTTCCCTTTGCTACTGTAATTCTACAGTCTGCGCAGAATGTCAGACTGAAGGCCTTTCTTCCAACCTTCCAAATCTATGAACACCATGAAACACCCCAGAGTGCCAGGTAATGGGTGCTTGGGAAGGTGTCTGTGGCTGGAATTAGTCTGCATTATTTCTTAGACCATGATGCTGCATGTTTGGTGGCACCAGGTCAACTCGTGATGCCATCAAAATGTATCCAGTACCTAACTCCTTCTTTGCATCATTAGGAAACTAATATTAGTCACGACAAACAAGTGACTGCTTGTCACACTGGCTTTGCATGAGAACTGTATACGGTGAATTAAACACAATAGAAGAAATAATCACAAGGGCATGAGTAGAGCATGTTTCTCATAATTCATACATTTAGTGTCCTAAGTGTTTCCATGAAATGCAGTTGTCCTGACGTAGAAATAAAAAAGCTTCTTTTCAACAAAACCCCTTGGCCTTCCATACTGCTGTTCTTCTCTGGAAACCACATTACTCAATAAACCTTTCCAATAGACCAGGGTACTGACCTTTGTTCTATCTTTATTTCTTTTTTTAACAAGTTCACATAGTCATGAGTTTCTGAATAATGTCAACCCAGCTGGAAATTAAAACTGAATGTTCTTGACCCAGTGATTACTGAGTTCAGTGGCTTTTATTGGTTTTGGATTACACCCAGATCCAAGGAGCAGAAGGATCTCATTATGTGGTACACATTTTCAGAAGCTCACCTCTCGTTAAAAATTAAAACAGTAACCGAGTTTCAAAAGAGTTTAGCACCTTATCTACCGAGCTGTTTAATTAGTCTGACCAGAAGTGTCACAATGGGAGCTTCTGGGCACAGAACAGATTTGAAAACTGGCCTTTAAATTCTGATCATATATCAGTATATTCCCCTGCACATTTATTGTAATAAGTAACCTATACCATCTCTGTGCTTCTCTAAAGCAGCACATTTGTTCTCACGCTTGCTTGGAAATCAGCAAATATTGCTTCTCCCTTCAGTCACTGTAAAGAAACCAGGAGAGTACTTTGTACTCTGGTATAATATTTTAGTATCTGAGATTCATAATCCAATAGCATTTTTCGAATTTGAGTGATCCAGTGTTGTACCATTCTTTTTTTTCCATGTAGTTTTCCAATTATATACAAATGGCACTTTAAACTCTTCCAATTATAATACAGATAACACCATTATATCTATTTTATTTTGTTGTTCCACTTGTACAAAGTATTGACCTGCATGTACGTTTAGAATGCATATGCGCACCAGGAACAAATTATTAATTTTTTTTCATTGGAAATCACAACTAGATCTCACTTCCTGGCACGAGAACACAGACCTGTTTCAGAAATAAGCTGAATCATTTAGTTCATGTAGGAAAGTAATCCAGATATGATGCATTTGCAAAGGAAAGGAAAGTTTGGTTTCATGCTAACAGTCTGCTGGAGCTGGAAGACATGCTTTTTGTGTAATGCGTTAGATAGGATTTAATCACTGAAAACATGTTAACTGATGTCAAAATTGTTCAAAATCTGGAAAGTATGAAGTAGACTGTCATTTATCAAGAAAAGAGGCTCATCCGACTGCAAAATGCCAGTAATTCCCAATGAATCCAGACAACCTCTGAAAGAGAACAGTGACAGAGGTGGTACAGAATCACCAGGAAAACTTAAATGTAAGAGTGAACTCTAATACCTGCGTGCAGACCTCCTAGTGAGCAGCAGTGTGAGCAGATCATCAGGGTAGAAACACTAGAGGCTACAAACAGTGGAATCTACATCTTAAGACAAAACGGTTCACAGGGCTAGAGAGGTTAAAGGACTTTAGTTTCTACGGGCAAAAATGCATAAGAAAGTGGTATGACAAATACCATGTTTAGCCATCTTTTGCTTACTAAATTGATGAGTCACACTTCCTCAACTCAGGCTTCAAAATAAGACCAGAATAAAATTAACATGCACAAAAAGCAATCCACAGCTGAACTCCTTCTTGGCTCTGCCTTGACACCCTGGAAGGATGTGTTGTATCAATTAATGTACCAGTTTGCAAAAAAAAAAGCAAAAGGCTGTTTTTCTGTTAAGACCTTGCAGACGTAGACAGATGTTCATGCATCGAAAGTAATTTCACTGATGGTTTACATTTGCTGCCAAAGTTATATTCCATTACAGTTAAATTTTTATTCATTGATTTTTTTCCCATTCATGATTATTTTCCTGTAGCATTTTTGCTTTAGTTTGCATCAGCAGAAAACCCTGAACAATTTTTGCACATCTAATAAATCTAAAATCTGATATTGCTGGCATTAACTGCATTTTCTGGCTTCATAAAAATAGCAACAATTCGTCTCTATTAGAAAGGTATTTCATTTCTGTTTTGCATATAGACAATATTATTAAAAAAAAGAATGTTATCAAAACATAATTTGCTTAACTTTCTATCACTATGGAAATAGCTTAATACAGAATCAAGTATTTCAGGACTAACATAATATTTACATAAACCAAGCTTTTTCCAGAATGAATGCATTCATACAGAGAATTTTTGATAAATGTCCTTCAGTATGAAATTTAATCATTTGAGTTGCAGATTTTTAAATCTTAAATTCAGCAAAGATATCAGGCTGATATTTTTTAATAGAAAATGCAAATGCTTATCTGAGAGGCTGCTTTGAAAAGCAAAACCAGACTGAGTTTCCGGCTCCTATTCGACACTGTTCAACAGAAGCATGTGCTTAATCTCAGAAAATAACTATGCAGCTTGTTTTTGTCCTGTAGTCTATGTCTTGAGCCTTAGAAGAAGACAGAGGTGCTCATTGTTAACATGTGCTTCTGAAAGTAAAATCAGACACAGAAATATTTTATCTATTGATCAGCAGTAATCTAGAACTGCTATTGTTCCAAGTTACAGACTATCATTTAAAGAGGGCAGGACTCCCTGTGCACATGATGCATCACTCCACGCTTCCACATACGCCATGCCCAGGATCCTGCCCATAGTAAAGGCCACGTTTCCTGGAAAGTCTCACGGGCAGAAGCATCCACATGAGCAGAGGAGAAGGGCGTCATCTCTTCACAAGTAGCTCATCAATATCTACAGAAGTTGTTTTATTTTCATAACTGTAGTGCCTGGAGTTCCTCTTCTGTGGACCTGAAGAGCATTCCTATACCTATACACAGTATTTGTTGCAGCGTAGCAATGATTTTCAGGTTAGTAAGTTTGATTGGCTAAGAGTACAACTAAAACACATAGTCCAGATGATGAAGGTCTGAAAAGTTGGTTGATCCCCTTCACAAAATCAGTAGCTATTACCTCTTAGTCAAGTTGTTGCTTTAGTGCTTACTTATGCCTCGTCTGTTTCCTGGACTCTACAGTCAAAAAGGAACAGCAAGCTAGAAATGTATAAACCACTTAGGTACTGCCACAAAACCAACAGTTTTCTCAAACACACTAAAAAGACAATCCTAATCTAGCCATAGTTAGTTTACCTAAGCCTCTGGCTCAGATATGCTGCAGGAGGACAATACTCCTTAGTTTCACAAACGGTATGTATTCCCCAAACAATGACATACTCCCAGGATTCCTCTTCTAACACAGGATTTATGTACAGTCTCAAAAATTCTTCCTTGTCAGCCCAAGTTGTGACATACCAATAAACACAGGAACATACAAAACAGTCATAGAATAGAAACATAGAATAGTTTGGGTAGGAAGTGACCTTCAAAGGTCATCTAGTCCAACCCCCAACCTTCCAGGCTCTAAAACTTCTCATACAAAGCAAGATTTCCTAAAACAAATAAGTTAAATGGAAGCATACTGTCAAAGCAGCAAACTCATAATTTGCAAACACATCTCCTCATACACCACAGTAAAAGCAACCCACACAAAATCATTGAATTATAGATCTTACACATGCATCCCACAATTGAATTCTTTTTCCTTGCGTTACATACCCTTACGGAAACTCTCTATAAATAAAATCAAACAATCCTTAAGCAACATAATGAGTTCTCACAAACACAATCACAGCAAGCAAACTCTCCTACCCTCAAAAAAGCAACCAAGCCACCTCCAGTCTCTCAGTGCTGATCCTCAGGAGAAACCCACAGAATACAGAAGTTTGTCTTCTTGAGACAGTCTCTCCAACTGAGTTTCATTAGACTGTGAAAAACATTCTTCTATAGCCCATTATTAAGGGCATTAAAGCCCTAAGAGAACTGAATCTGGCCAAGGACATCAAAGACAATAAGAAAAAATTCTATAGCTACGTCAGGGAAAAAGGTAGGACTTGGGAGGCTGTGGGCCCTCTCCGGAAGGAAACGGGTGACCTGGCCACCCAGGATATGGATAAGGCTGAGGTACTGAATGACTTTTTTGCCTCAGTCTTCACTGGCAAGGGTTCTAATTCCACTGTCCAAGTCACAGTAGGTAAAACCAGGGGCTCTGAGAATGGAGAACTGCCCACAGTAGGAGAAGATCAGGTTCAAGACCACCTGAACAACCTGAAAGTGCACAAGTCCATGGGACCTGATGAAATTCATCCCCGGGTCCTGAAGGAGCTGGCGGACCAAGTTGCGAAGCCACTTTCCATCATATTTGAGAAATCGTGGCAGTCTGGTGAAATTCCTGTGGATTGGAAAAAGGGGAACATAACCCCGATATTCAA
>VZSF01001342.1:18107-98598 GCA_013398295.1 Chionis minor
GAGGGATGGAGCACCTCTCCTATGAGGACAGGCTGAGAGAGCTGGGGCTGTTCAGCCTGGAGAAGAGAAGGCTCCGGGGAGACCTGATAGCAGCCTTTCAGTATCTGAAGGGAGCCTACAGGAGAGCTGGAGAGGGACTCTTTGTCAGGAAGTCTAGTGCTAGGACAAGGGGTAATGGTTTTAAATTGGAAGAGGGGAGATTTAGATTAGCTATTAGGAAGAAGTTCTTTACTGTGAGGGTGGTGAGGCACTGGAACAGGTTACCCAGAGAAGTTGTGGAGGCCCCATCCCTGGAAGTGTTTAAGGCCAGGCTGGATGGGGCTTTGAGCAACCTGCTCTAGTGAGAGGTGTCCCTGCCCATGGCAGGGGGGTTGGAACTTGATGATCTTTAAGGTCCCTTCCAACTCTAACCATTCTATGATTCTATGATTATGGTTTTCCTGAAACTTTTGTATAACTAATCTCGTATTGTTCCAAAGATGCTGTTCCCATCTCTGCTCCAGAGGCTCTCTTAACCTGTGATTTTTCTTTTTCTCCTTTTACTGATTTTAAAATGTATTTGCAACTATTGTCAAACTTCTATAAGCTTGAAGTTTGCTTTGTCTATGTTAGGTCTTCTTGGGTGGCTAAAAAACTTTTGATTGCTCTTTTTTCCAATAAAAAATATTACCTTTACCTTGTCTCCCTAATAGTTTCCCTTCTACTTCATATAACTAATTATTGTCCCTCACTATTTGCAACATAACTTCCTATGCTTTGGCATAATTTCCCTGTGTAGAGTGACTTTAGAGGGACTCTCCAGAAGCAGGACTTTAACGCTTTGTTGTTGCAGGCTCCACAAGAGGTCACTCGCAATATCTGTCTGTAATAGCATTTTCAGTTAATCCATTAATGACTGGACATGATTAATTTTTTTAGCACAGACCAATGATAATCTGATTCAATTTAAGACCCACATTTCACCAAGTAAAGAAGCACTTTTTCTGCTGACTTGTTGGAGGGAGTCTACAGAAGTGAATTCTTTAAGTGGTACCATAATCCTGTAAATCGGCAGACAAGCTTGAATGGCTAGCAACATTAACTGTAACAAACACATTAAATCTTGTACAGTTCAGGCAATCTGGAGTTTGATAAACTTGTGGAAATTCATATGTGACATTAAATGTACTGTCCATGCCCGTAAAGAAAAACTGATCTAAGAGTTCACCATTGACTGTATGAACACTATAATCACAGGCCAATGAATTTACTCCTGCACTTATCTTATTTGAGAAGAAGTAAGAACTCACAAAGCCTTACACCTTACATCCTCTGGGGAAGTCAGATTTATCTTCTATTTGGACACAAGATGGCAGAACGTCCCAATGGAACTAGCACAGCTCTCTGAATTTAAAGGTCTGTCATCCACCCCTGCAATGACTCATGGGAATGTGAGTGTCTTTTGGTGACTTACTGTGAAATCAGATTTTTGCTGCCACATCTGAGCATCTAAGCTAAAGCAAATTGTATGATAAGCTAATTTCTTACCTACTCACCCATTCTGACCTGATACCAGAGTTTCTTCTATCAACCCAACCAGCTGACAATTTAGATGGATAAAACACATCAGGAAAAGAGGGATTTTTCTTGTGTCTAACATTGTCTTTTTTTTTTCCCCCCCAAAAAATGGTTCAATCCACCTCTTAGGTTTTTTAATAGAAGTCCCTTATTTCATTTAATTGAATCATACAATACAATTTCTTTGGTTGCAATGATACACATATTCTTTGAGGCTGCAAAAGATGGGATCCAGGTGATCAAGATTTTATTCCTAATGACCTGCTAATAGGAGTGGCATTTGTTCTCAGTGAGCAATTTGCTCTCTTAGAAACACCACTTTGTGAAACAGCTGAAGGCTTACTAATGTAGAAACGTTGTGAGAATGAAATATCAGCCAAAGTATGTTCAACAAAAGAGGTTGAATGATTTGCTCTATGAAAATCACATGATGACAGTAATTTTACTTTAAGATTAGCAAATTGGCTCCATTCTCTTAAACTTTTAATACTCATTATTTTACAAGTATCATATTCTAACCCAATATATTTTAATATTAATTATTTTTATTCTGGAAGATACTTTCCAAAAAGCCTAAGATACCCCTGATTATTTTGCAAACTTAGCTTGAGGCATCATCGGGGTAAAGAGTTACAGATCACACGACATCACAGACCCTTTTCAAGCAGAGGATGCAAAACTGATTACCAGAAGGAAAAATATATTGCATAGGCAAATTTCCAAGATCATGTTCATTAAATTCATCACTGAGACAATTTTTTTGTCAGAGTTGAATGAGATCAAAATAAAATTTTTAATTAAAATTTATCAGATATTTCAAGCTAAAAAAAAAATACAGTGATACTCTAAGACAAAAATCTATTAATGGGTACAAGAATGATACAGAAGACTATATTTCTTCTTGATTCTTAAATTGGAATTGTCTACATAAAACCAGTAATATGTACAGCCTATTTTTACCAGGGAGCATAAACATTGCAAGGAACTAATTACATAGAAGACCAAAAAAAGAAAATAGTCTTATACCATATATACATTTTTAATACTAATCAATGGAAACACTTCACCACTCTTAAGAATTTAAAAGATGACTCACTCATCAATATTTATCTGATGTTAGACCAGACAAAGAATGTCATTCACTGTGACAAAGCAATTTAGACAAAAGGTTGAACATTCCCTTTACCAACCTGCATTTTCTTGTTCCTTACTTTTAAGTTAGCTTGTTGTTATAGCTACCAAAGTTTAAAAAAGTATCCTTCTTTGTTTTAATCTGGTCCATGAGAGCAGGGTACCAATAGATAATGACAACATGAATGTGAGAAACCATTGTGTAATTCAGACTTCTTTTTTTTTGTGACCTTGGTACTGAGACTAGGAAATTGGAATGCTAATTCAGTCCCTCCTAGAATCCTTTCAACAAGGTGTGTGCATTAGCTGCGCTAATCTCTTCCTTGTTTGCTTCAAGAGGATTTCATCACATTAAGAAATAGTTGGCTGTTTCTGACTGTGAATGACAGTATCTTAGTGATCACCTCCTCCTGGTCAGCGGCAAGAACCAAACTCAGAAACTAAACAAACAAAAAATGTTATACATTTGTTTCCTTCTAAAAAGTTCAATAACTAGGTTCAATTCAGCAGTGCAAATGGCTAGTTTACACGCATTTCATTATTCCCTAACCTTCTGCTAGCCTGAGGTTCTCTTTCTTTTTTCTTTTTCCTTTTTTCTTTTTTTTCCTTTTTTCTTTTTTCTTTTTTCTTCTTTCTTTTTTTCTCCTCTTTATTTTTCTTTTTTTTTCTTTCTTTTTTTTCCTTTTTTCTCTTTTTTTTTTTGGGTGAGAAAAACATTTTAACCCAAAAATTTTAATTACAACATTAAGCACAATCTGAGTTAGCTCTGCAGAAAAGGTTCCTCTGCAAAGCTTCAAACCCATAGCTGTTTCATCTAGGAACAGGATTTTCTGGCACAAAGAAGGAAGCGGTTCTGTGGCTCTCCAGGAGCAATCACATCCAAACTAATATTAATAAAATTAAGGCCATTACAAGATTAAATTAAGTAAGTGTTTTTTTCTGTTTTCCTTGGTATGACTGCATTTGACAGCAGACTTTCATCACGATTTCTCTGGCATACAGATCTGTGCAGAAACATATTCAAAGAATAAATACAGATGAAATAGCCTAGGTAGAGATTTTTAATACTTTATACAGACCAAGTTATAGTTGCTTTAGAAGTTAATTCCCATCATATATCCAGTACATTCTATGGAAAACGAACTATTTATGTGATTTAAATTATTTTAGCTACAGTAAAAAAAAAAACAATGAATCTGGGAAACTCCATATCAACAAAGAGATAATATATAGAATTGACGTATTAAAATATATCTAACTTATTGGCCAGAGTTTATACTAATCAGATTTTTTCACTTGGAAGTAAAAAAAAAAGTAAAAATTGATAATTGCATTATTTTAGAATCCTGGGCCTATAAAGGAAAAGGCGTGGTGAATAGAGAAGTGCATTATTTTATTGGTGGATTTAAGACACAAATAAGAACCTAAAGTGAGTTTCCTTTCTCATAAAGCTCATTTCATGAACTCCACAGTGCAGCCCATGTGACAGCAAACTTCAGAAGTGGAATGTGTGATCCTCCAGAAAGGCAGCCATGTTGACTGTACAACTGGTGAGCATGATAGAAAATAGGTCTAAATCACATACTACTTGTGCAGAGGTTCATATACTAGGACTTATACTTCAAATTAACTGCAGAATGGCTGGATATACACTTCTTCACTGTCCAAGCAAAATAAATCTTGAAGGCAGCACAAATGCGATTACCCTGACATAGTATTTCTCTGAGAAATCTCTGTACTCCTTAAATGGTATATGGAATATACAATTTGTATGCCATCTGGAATACTAATATTTCTCAGAAAATCTAAAACCTTGCCTCTCTGCTACTGAGATATTTCATGTCAAGCAGCATTTGCTTTGTCTTTCTGATCCATGTATTTTCACTTTCAGTTATGCCAGGTTTTGCAATTGCCTAGTAGTTCCCACAGAGGGTTTTCTGTCAGAAACACAGGATAAATGAAAACATGGCCTTCTATTAAAGTACCTTCATAAATCAAGGAGACAAAATAAATCTCATTGTACTAATAAATAAATAAATAAAGCCCATCCTGTAAAAGATAATAAATAAATTCGCTGTAACATTACATACAAGACTGCCTAGAGAAATTCCATTGCAAGAGTTCAACATAAAGGACATAAAGAATGAGCTTTTTATTAGAAGGTTTCTACAATACTTCTTGAATGAAAACATGCACCTGGAGTACTGCATCCAGCTCTGGGACCCCCAACATAAGAAGGACATGGACCTGTTTCGGAGAGAGTCCAGAGGAGGGCCACAAAGTTGATCAGAGGATTGGAGCACCTCTCCTTTGAAGACAGGCTGAGAGAGTTGGGGTTGTTCAGCCTGGTGATGAGAAGGTTCTGGGGAGACCTTACATCAGCCTTCCAGTTTCTGGAAGGGGCCTACAAGAAAGCTGGAGAGGGACTTTTTACAAAGGCATGTAGTGATAAAACGAGGGGTAATAGCTTCAAACTGGAAAAGGGGAAGTTTAGATTAGATATCAGGAAGAAATTTTTCACCATGACAGTAGTGAGGCACTGGAACAGGTTGCCCAGGGAAGCTGTGGATGCCCCATCCCTGGAAACGTTCAAGGCCAGGTTGGATGAGGCTTTGAGGAACCTGATCTAGTGGGAGGTGTCCCTGCCCATGGCAGGGGAGTTGGAACTAGATGATCTTTAAGGTCCCTTCCAACCTAAACCATTCTATGATTCTACAATTCTATGAGCAGATCACGGAAACATTTATTTTTTTCTTTGTTCATAGTATTAAAGAAGGGACTTTTTTTCCCCCCATTGTCTGGACCCTAAGGCAGTAACAAATATTTTGGATCGCTTCAGAAAAAATCAGGTCTGCAGTGGCCTTTATATCACAACCTCTTAGTCTAACTTCTGCCTCTCAATAATTCTGTAGTTTGTATTTTTCATTGGTCTTTGTTCTTCTAGACAACAAAGTCTCTTCCCTGGTATTAATGGAAATCTTCTGTGTTTGAGAGCTGGGTTGCATGTGCTAGGTGCAGCGTTCTCACAGTCTCTTGCAGCCTGCAGGGATCACCGTTTCTGGTACTCTCTGTAAGTCATCAGGACTGTGTTATTTGTTCTCCAAATCAATACAAAATGAAAATTACCCTCTTCAGATTGTATTGTTTCTAAATACAGAACTAAAATTTCCACAATTATAATTCACTCAAGAACTTGATCTCCTATTCCTACGATGATATCACTTGCTTCCCCTCCAGAATACGCATTTTAGGAGGAAACTTGCCTGGATAGTGCACAATGAATTTATTCTTTTTGAGAGGCAAAGCTGTTTGTTATTTGGAGAATTAGACACAATAAAAGGGGAAGAGTTTGGCCTACTCCTTTGGATGAAAAATACCACAACTGAATAGATCATTTTGACAGATATGATGACCACAACCTCATTAAGAAAACTGCTGAGTGATATTGCATACATTAAACTGCTATTAGCAGTGGCTTAAATATAAGCCAAAAACAATCATGACAGAAGCTC
Organism: Chionis minor; assembly: GCA_013398295.1. Lineage (NCBI taxonomy): Eukaryota > Metazoa > Chordata > Aves > Charadriiformes > Chionidae > Chionis > Chionis minor. Next base: position 24,308 of record VZSF01001342.1, read on the forward strand.
TATTGTTAGATTCCTTTGTTGGTAGGACAGTTTGCACTGAACTGGCTATCATAATTTCAGGAATGAGTGTAAACACTTTTTCTCCAATCTGTCCATAAAAATGCCATTCACTTGCATAATTACTGGCCCGTAAATGAAGCTGTTTTATTCTAATACAGAAGTGAAATATAAAACATGGGCCACCAGGAGTATCTGAGACTAAATGTGAGTTGTAATTAGAGAGTGATTGCACAGCTGCTGAATAGGGCTCCTTGTTTCTTTGAAATGTAAATATAATGTAGAATGTTGATTACATTACAATTACAAAAAGAGGACAAGTGATAATCCTAGCATTTGGCTTTTAGTATTTATTTGAAAGACTCCCATTTCCCGCTAGAAATTGTAAGACGCTTCAGTGTGTGTAGGAACATATTCAGTGTGTGATAAACTCAAGCAGTGTAAGGATTTTTATCACAGCTACCTGTACATTTACACATGCACGCACACACACAAACACACACGTGTACACACACACACAATGTCTACACTCATTAGCAGTAGAGATGACAGTAACAATCTTTTTGAATTTATGAATAAAGCTAAAAAATTATCCTGTGACATGATTAGGAAGGGTATATTCAAGGAATTCTTTCCTCTCTAACAAGAGCATTTTTTTTCCAAATTTTCCCAGAGTCTGGTAGCATTGCAACACATTCAAGGGCACTAGAGAAAACAGGGAGGAAATCAATTTGGTGGAATAGATGCATCTAAATGACATCTGGATCACTGCTTTTCATCACCTCACCTTATCTCTACCACTGTGAAACAGTTCACATAGCTGAATTACTAATGAAAAATAATCTGTAAAGACCAGTGCCTGTATATGACTCTAAGAAACAAAACACAGACAGGGCTAAGACATATGTTGTTGCCTACCTTCAAAACACAAGCATGATACTCAATCAATTTGATTTGGGTGTCTTTTACTATATGCAGAGTTTCTGAAAGCAAGTTCATACACTATTTATGAGTATATAGCAGTTATTTACACAGTAGAAAGGCAAGACTAAAATGATATAAAGCTAAGCATCAATTTCTTCAACACCCCGAAAAAGGCCCTTGAGGAATGCTTGCTGGTGACTGATGGCTGACAAGTCAGCAGGGAAGTGTCGGCTTCCATCGCTCATTGGAATGGGCTGATCTTCAAAACCTGAGCTAACCCTCCAACTCTGCTTTTCTTTTTTTTCCCCCCATGTTTTTATACCTTTTCCTCACTCTGCTTTTTCCTGTGTTTCTGGCTTTCTAGCTCAATAATCACCTCAGTCTTCAGGTTTTGTTTCTTACTCTTATATGGCTTTAGCTTATGAATTCACTTGCAGCTCAAAAACGTTTTCTTCATCAGGAATGCTGACTCAAAGTCACCTAGCTGGGCTTCACCAAACTGGGCCTTGCCCATGGGCAGCTGAAAAGCTGATTTGACAGCTGTGAAAGGGAGCAGCCAGGCTTTGGTTAGTACCCCTGTTTGTTCCGGTGTTGATGTGAGATAACAGCTTCAAGGAATTCACACACCTGAGAATTATTAACACAAATACTGCACATTCACCTACGCTCTTCTCTTACAGAGATAAGATTTTTGGAGGCTACTGGGTGAGTACTTTTGTATATCTAGCACGCTTCAGTTGTAGACAAGACTGGAAAACTACCAACTGTGGTAAACTATAACACAATCAATGTCTACCTGCAGAAATGAAAGTGTTATATAACTCCTATGAAAACTGTTAGCTTGTTAGAGGAATGTGTTTAAAAACCTAGTCTACTGTAGTAGTGAACAAGGTAGATAGAAGGTTAACATGCAATACAACGCTTACATTTGTATTAGATGTTGATTTAATGCATAAACAATGGGTTACATGATGCATTTTTTTTCATTCCTGCACTGCAGTAAAGGCTAAATAGTAGTTACCAGGAAGACAGGAAAGTATGCTGGTTCAATGAATCACTTAAAGGATAAAAATAAATTCTTTAAAAAGTACATATGGTTTTCTGATGACAGAAATGTCCAAGGCAAAGCATTAATGGTATAAGTGAGAAAGTACCAGCTACATCAGAGCTCTGTAGCAAGAAAGTAACATCTGGACTGGCATAAGTTATAAAGAAAAAAATGGCTTGAACATTTGATGGATTTTCTAGTGCTATAAGCAAGGATATAGAGCACTACTGAAATACATGTGGATTAATTTGCCCTGGAACACTAACTATATTGTGGGTAGGAAGGGATTCATAAATTAGGATTATTATAATTACAAAATATTTGTTTTATGTGATGTATGCTGTACTTTGTGTCGATTTTTTCCATTGCTACTAAGCTCAACTAGTTTCTAGAGAGTGGTTTCTGAACATGACTGTCATTGATGGTATTATTTCTTAGGACTCACTTCTGCAGACATAATGCGCATGAGCAGAATCAAGGTACGGTTTGAGATTCAAACATTTCATCTTCTTAAAGCGGAAATACATTACCAACAGAAATGGTAAACTGCCATAACATGGAAGATTCTACAGAAGGTGGATAGCTCTGCAGAGCTCTATGGTACTATTGCGCAAGGAGACCCATGCAAACAGTATGTATGTTGTAATAGACAAATATAAAATCAAACATCTGCAAGCAAAGGCTGGACATACTCTTGCATAACCAGATACAGCATTTGAGAAAAAAAAGAACAAGATCTAGGAGTTCTGAAGGATTTACGTCCTGGGTGCATGAAAGACCTAATGCAACTGTTGAACATACGAAGAGGAAACAGCCAAGAAGCTAAAGGTACCTGTTGCATTTCTGCAGCATACTGCACTGCTAAAGCCATTGCTGGAAGATTGTCTTTTGTTAGGCTCTCAGTATTAGAGAAAGGATATCAGAAAGTAAAAGAGGTTTTCAAGACAGACACAAGGATTATTTGAAGACTGGACAATTTTCTTACCAGTTCCATTCTGTTTTACCTATATGCAAAGGAGCAACAAGATGCAGTTACTAAAAGTTCAAGTCAGGCAAATCCAGGTTAGAAACAGAGTCACAGAACAGTTTGGGTTGGAAGGGACCTTAAAGATCACCTAGTTCCAACCCCCTGCCATGGGCAGGGACACCTCCCACTAGACCAGGTTGCTCAAAGACTCATCCAAGCTGGCCTTGAACACTTCCAGGGATGGGACTTCCACAGCTTCCCTGGGTAACCTGTGCCAGTGTCCCACCACCCCCACAGTAAAGAATTTCTTCCTAATATCTAATCTAAACCTACCCTCTTGCAGTTTAAAACCATTACCCCTCATCCTATCACTACACTCCTTGATCAAGAGTACTTCTCCAGGAACGTGATCATTCATCTGATGTCTGAAAACTGGAAATAGCATTTAGATTCACCCCACCTACTACCTCAATAACTGAAGTACCTAATTTAGGAGTTTTACAGTAAGTACAGAGGAATAATCATCTTCAAGGGACTGTTGAAATGTTGAAATGCCTGAATTACTGAAGGTTTTTCTTGATTTATCATAAATTACTAAACTGTGAACCTTAGATACTTAAAATTCAATGAGATAAATAAGAGTTTCACTCTGCCAAGTTAACTTGCACAACAAACTGAATACAGTAAAGAGAAAATTAAATGAAAGGGGGAAATCAGGAAGCAAATGGCTATGAAGGTAAATCAGACAGAAAGGGAGGAAATACATTTTTAAAAAACAAACAGACACTACCACCTCCTTTAAAAACTTGTTTCAGGGAAAATGATACTGGTGATTGCTCTTGAGAATCAGTGGACCCAGGAATGAAAAGCCATTCAATGGATACAGTAATGGATATTTAGGTAAGTAAGAAACCTGAAACACACCATTTAATAAAAAAGCAGTAGAGATTATTACTTTTCTGCAGATATATGAAAACGAATTTTTGCTATGTTAGCACTCAAGATAGCCAATAAGACATCAATTGATTTCAATGGGAGTGAGTAATAATGGAGTAAATGACTGCTCATTTTAAATAAGGCTGTCAAAACAAGGTCCTGAACAAGTTAAAAAATCAAATGAATGGTAGAACCCAGGAGGACATTCCATTTGGAGGCGGGGAAAAAAAAAAAAAAGACAGGGTAAAGAAAATGAAATGCAAGCAAAGAAAATGTATTCTTGCAAAACTGTGGCTGATGCTAGACTTCAACGCAATAATAAAGTAAATGTTATTTTTACCCCATAAAGGTATAAGCAAAATGGAAGTAGTTTCTATTTAGAGTGTATTCTCAGATGTTTTGAACATTAGTCTCTCTAGCACAAATTCGAACGCCTAAAGCTAGCAATTCCTCCAGCATTGATATTGTGTCACTGGAGAGGCGGCCTGTCAAAAGCAAAGTGAAACAGTCAGTTCTCACTAACTACAGGAGAGAAAGGGAATTAAGTGGAGAACCAAATCTAATGGACAAGACAATAAATTAAGATATCAGAAATCTAAAAGAAAGATCAACAAACACACATACAACACTGCGTAGTCAGAAGAAAAAAAGTCAGAAGGGAGATGGCCTGCTTACAGTGCTGGAAGATAGACAAATTCTTCCAAGAGAGAGAAAGCATGTTGTAAATCCCTGGTATTTATCTAGCTGTGGAGGTAATGATGGTGGTGGACAGCAATGATGAGTGACAGAATTGTGTTTATCAACATTTTGCCTCCAGTCTTAAAGATGGGCTCATCTGACCTGAAAAGTTTCTGCACTACTAAGTGTACACACATTTGCACGACTGTGAAGAGGATGCCATGTATGTAACTTTGAATACAGAATTGGTAAAACTAGCTGGCATAAAATCAATATTGCTATAAGTGTAGTTACCTTAGTAGAATTAGCTAGGTAAGAACTAGATGGTATATACCATCTCCAAAAAGTTACACTTGAGAGATTGGATTTGCTGATACCATACTTCAGAGTGTATTATATCCATGTACGTTACTGCAAGATATCCAGCAGTAGCCTGAGCTGCCTGTATAACTGACACTCTCCCCATTTGTTCTCATAGCAGTAGCAGCTTTACAGGCCTGATTCTCCATCTTATATCAGCTAAGAAATAATTGGGCTTGCATAACCACGGAGGCAAATTCTGAAATGTCACGACAAACATACACAATCTTGTGCACGGTTCTTACGATGTGTTCACTTGTGATGCGCAGCTACAGATTCTGGGAACTGTCTCTACCGTCATGGGAAAATGTTTGATCATACACTGCAGCTTCCTTGCTGACCTGCAAACAGCTGGGATGCAGCTCCGAATTTGGGTCTGTGTTTGTCTTGGTTTCTCACATTGCCCGTCTCCTGCAGAGTACTGGTAAATGCAATGCACTTCCCTAACACATTGTAGGACTCAAAATAAAATTTTGTGTCATGCTCTACTAAATGCAAAAACATTGGTCTTTTTGAAAATCCACTCTCAAAAGTGTTCCTGGTTTTAGGATTTAGCTGATAACATAGACAAGAGTCTCACTCCTAGAAATAGTTCCCTGTGCTTTCTTCTTTTTCGTGGCGCAGTTTGTTTAGAAAGTTGATGTCTCCTTTCCCTGACTTTTACTTAATGTTGATTTGTTTAGATCACTGCAAAACTGCCACTGCCGTTGTGTATCAATCAGCCACTTCCTACATTTCCAACTTCTCCACAGAAAGAAGGTTTTCATATACCAGCAAAATTTCAAATAAGATTGTCTCTCAACTGCAGTTTCAGAAAGATGCTGTGTCATGCAAAAACCTTAGAAAACTATATTCATAAGAATAAAGTTTTAGTTGTGGAGGACAGCAAAGAAAAAATTACACTGTCTATATATTGCAGTTTTAATATACGTATTCTGTCTGGGCACATTCTCTTTAGTCTTTGAAAAAATACAATAAATATAAACGTTTTAGTGAATATTAACTACTTCTGGCAAAGTTAAAGCAACAGTAGTACCAATATGTCTTGTGTGAAGAGTGCTGAGTGCTTATTCAACAAAGGCTAGGTTTCCACAGAGCCAGTCCTGAATTAACTTCCCAAATGAGTACACTTGTAACCCTGGAAGAGGGTTTCCCTGAGTCTTAAAACCCTACAAGTGATTCAAAGTCAAAGAAGACCCTGCCTGGGTAAGCTCGAACTCATATATGGGATCAGAGGTAGAAATTCCCACCTGCAAGAAAGTGAGGGCTAGTTTCTCTTAGACTCCCTGTAACTGAGCATAAGAATGTCCTCCACCGTAGCCCTGAAATAAAGGGAGAGCACTTCCATCAGCAACCAGCTTTAACTGGAAGACAGCGGCGAACACAGGATGGGCAGCTTATAAAGTTGCTCCTAACAGTTATCAGCTGTTACTGCTTTCCAGATGAAGCATCTTCCTTGCCACACTGAACTTGGGAAGAAAATGAAGAAATCACTGGGCTAAATCACCCAGGGTAAAATTAGCTACAAAACTTTAACTCATATGTTAGTTAATACATTCCTATATGAAAAATATATAAAAATGTATATGCAAAAAATATAATTTTATATATCAAATAAATACTATGGTAGAGTCTATAAGAATGTCAGAAATTAGGTAAAAAATGTCATTGCAACACATAAATTAAGGCTTTCCCTTTTGCATCTCCATAATCTGGTTAATTTCTTAACAGTAAAACACAAGAGCCTTTGTTATAAAGTGCACTCATTGAGCTCGCTGGCAAACTTCTGTCCTTCCTTCCTTCCTTCCCTCCCTCCCTTGCTTTCTCTTGCTTCCTCTCTCACTTCATTTCTTTCTTTCTTTCTTTCTTTCTCTCTCTTCCTCTCTTCCTCTTTCTCTCTTTCTCTTTTTTCTTCTTTCTCCCTTTTTCTTTTTTCTTCTTTCTCCTTTTTTCTTTCCTCTTTTTCTTCCTTGTCCCTTTCTTCCTTTGCTTTCTTCCATCCTTCCTTGTACAAATTTGTATGCCTTAGGTCTTCCATAATTCCAAGTGGCCACAGTTTCGGCAACTGAGCACACGCTCCCAAACTGCTTCCCTGTAGGGTGCAGGAAGGAGCACACACAAGGGCTGGAGAACACATCGTTATATACCATCCATCAAAACATAACAGACCACTTTTTTGCCTTCTAACCCTTAACATATGAGCCTTTAACCTTCTATTTTGGGATGGGGATGGAAATAACTGCAGTTGTAATTAATGGGGCTGACACAGGAGGCAGGCAGGTGAGCGGGTGTCTCTGCTGCTTTCCCTTGCCCATGATTTTAAGGCACGTGTCTGTGCTGTTTACACCCATCCCAGGACATCTATTTATACTCGAATATCTCAGTGCTCTTAAGGGAAGTAGGTAGTATAGTTCTGTTTAACAAATGTTACCACCTGTTAATATACTATTTTTTTGTTCATCTTCTGTGCATGGGTTACAATGGAAAATTTTAATTCTTATCCATGGGTACTACAGACTCTCCCCCTGCTCCCTGCAGGCTCCTCTGGTGAGGCAGACCACAAGTCATGCCTTGGCGTCCAGAGCTGTCCATTCAAAACTGACAGAAAGCCTTAATTCATCTTAATTTAGAAACTGACCAAGGGCCACCTTGTAGAGTATTAATTTCCATGTAGTCGAAATGGACATTCTGTGTCCTTGAGACTCGGTTCAGAAATTCAGGTGGAGGAAGGAGTGAGGAGCAGGAGCTGCACTGGTGCTGGTGGGAGAGAGGGACCATGTCTGCAGCCCTGCCCTCCCTGAGCTCAGCCACTCACCTTCATTTTCCAGCAGCCTGGTAAAAACCCCTCCAGTTAGTTTGTGCTTGCAGTTAAATAATTTGAAGTAGATGTAATCTTAAAGATAGTTAAATAATAAGCAAGCCAGTAACATCACAGAGTAAAATATGACATTATTTTGTAGAGTGCTGTAGCATGTACCTCTAAGTATATGAATTCAGATTTGCAATGTATATACACATACAGACAACACAGATGAACATATTAATCAACATACACACAGAGTGTTTCCCAGTCAGATGCACCCACAAGACTTCATTAATTTAAGAAGATCTTGCTGAAATTATACCATGTTCAGCAGGTTAGAAAGAAAAAAATAAATGTTCATATTTGTTTAATTGTTTGAGTGTAGGGTATCAGTTTGTTTGCTGGTACAGTTTTTCAGTGATAGTAATTAACTTTCCATGTAACTTTTCCTTTTATTTCTTTTAGAAGTTTATAATTTGGGGCTAGAAAATAAGTAGTTTCATGCTTCAGGTATAACAATATATTGAGACTTCTTATCCTCTCCTCACACAGGGAAACGTGCTGTTATTATCAGACACGGTGCACCCAATATGCACTCAGAGTCTACTCCTCCTAACTTATAAGGACAACTTCCCTGATGTCACTAGTTTTGACTTTAAAACCCATAATTTATTCATTCTTGCTGAAGATGACTGATAGTGTTAGAATGGATGGCAAATGTCTTAAAAGAAATTAATTTTTTGTAAGCTGCAGCATTAGTTTAACCATATTTACCATGTCTTTGATAAGATACCACAGGCAACCCATATCAAAAGCAAAGCCACAGCCCTTGCCTGCCTACTCATAACAATTTGCTTCTCCAAAATTGTTAACATCATTTTTGCTCCTGGAACAATAAACTTGAAAGTCAGACCAGATGAATTTTCCATTTATAGTAATTATAATAAAATATTTTTATGGAGAAAAGTAAAACACCCATTTCTACAATAAGGAAATAAAATCACTCTTCTTTGAGTACATTTTCTCTTGGCCACTGATTTTTTCTGAATCACGTTTCTTCCAAAATTTCACATATAACTTTCCTTTCAAACTACCAAAAATAATACGCATAAGAATAACCAGGTGTCAACAATGCACGATCCACCTGTTAGCTGGCATCTGTGGCATCACATCATTGTATCACTTGCTGTGAAAAGAGGCTATTTACGCAACCATCATACTCCCTGATGCTAAAAGTGAGGAAGAAAGAAAAAACCACAGCTTTTCATTTGTTCCTGTGTTTATATATATGTATATGTGTGTGTGTGTAGTATGTATATAAATATATGTAAATTGCTGCATGGATTGGAAAGTGCAAAGGATTCCTCCCAAATTAAAAGAACATTTTATGAAACAAGGGTATGTAGAATAAAAGAATTGTACTAAGCTTGGGGAGCCTGGTGCAATGCATTGGATCAAGTGGAGCTGGCAGACTGGTGGAAGCACAAACAAACAAACAGTTGGTGATGCTGACATTCTTCCTCTAATGTGACTATTTTGTCTGGCTGTTTTTATTTGGCTGTATAATGCTCAGATCACAGCAATGACAGATCAAGAATATGAGTCCTCTGTAAGCATGAGCAAAAGTCTTAATTTCATGATAATTTAGTCATGTATTTAACACACTGGTTTGCACTACTTTCTAAAAAAGGGCTCCAAAGCTACAATTGCAGTCTACCAGTTCACTACATGGAAAGCAAGTGCCTGCATTTTTCCTGCTTTCATGACACATCACAAGTGACATCCTAAAGTGACGGGGACATTGTCAGTTTTGCCCTCACCGTAATTAGGGTGTGTGAAATACCAATCAAGCTGCTAACATCTTGGGTCTGTTGTCATCAACCATAAACCTGGAATTCAAACCTACTGTCAGCAATGAGAAAGATAACAGTCACTGTCATGACTGCAGAACTTGTAACCTCTGTGTGCTCCTGTATACCACAGAAATTTGTTAGAAAGATGATGTTATTGCTTCTTTCCCTCCTTCCTGCTTTTTTTAGAACATCAGCAAAGGTTATGTATCAAAAGAGTATCTTCGATGGAACGGTCTTGTTTGAGATCACTGCTACATTAAAAAAAGGGATAGCTATACTACCGGTTCCATATATTGTAAATTTATCCTGATGAGGTGTATTTGGTCGACAGATTCTTGTACAAATTTCCCTGAATAAAACAAGTAATTCTGGCTTTTGCGGAGTCTGATACAACTTACTTTGAAGAGCAGCAGGCTGTGATCGAATATCTGATTCATCTCAGCCTCCATACTGCCACAAATTTGGAGATAAGCCTAAAAGCAGCAGTGGGTATGAGCCTAAAGAAATGAAATATACTAGTCAAGGCACCATGGGCTCAGTACCCTCAATGCTTCTTCACTTAAAAAAAGAGGATAAAAAGTCAAGGAGCCAAGGAAGATTCTATTATACTGGATGCACTAAATCCTCAGAGCCTTACTTTATCTGCAAGAAAGCTGCAAGACAATATCAATTGTTCTACCAGACCTTTTCCTTAGATATTTTTGGAAAGCTGTCTTTGGAATGCCATCTCAAAGGTTTTCTTCTTACTTTGACAGGTCTTAACCAATGCTTCTCATGGGTCTTTCCCTCCGAACCACTTTTAGTAATTCTTAAACTTAATCTTTGAAATTTCTTTGCTAGTTTTGGAGCTTATAGCTCTATTTTGTTCCTGTTTCCTATCTCCATTCAGGCTAGGTGATGAAATACTCCCTTCCAACTTTAGGATATCCACTGAACCAAGGTTCTTCCCCCGAAATACAAAGCTATGGAGTTCAGGCCATGTGTTCTCCTCACTGGAACACCTGATCTAGCTCCTCACCTTTCTCTTCTAGTACTATGGGCCTGACTCTGGCTGTTTTCTTGGGATGACAATTCAGTTCTGCCTTCCTTACTGAGCAGTCTTGATCTACTTTTGGAGAGAGTTTTGTAAGGTTAAGTCAGAACGTCTTATAAAATCTCTCACCTAGCCAGAGTGAGCTGTGGGCTTCGGCCTAGGTCCAGACATATTCCAAATTTTACTGACTTTAGCACAAAGCTACTGGTGAAAAGTGTAGTAAAACTCTGAAGTGTTTTCCAGCCTCTTCTCTTATGATTGCAATTGGCAACTGCCCCAGTAAATAGCCAAAGCTATGCAAGACCATAGTATGGACCAGATTTTCCAAGCCATTGAGATCACTTTGAGCTATTTATACTGTATGCAATGAATTTGCAGAGCACTATGATGCATAGATTCAAAATTCAGAAAGTTGATGCAGTTTGAGTTCCGTGCAGTTGTGATCAAGATGCTGCATTAAATAAACCAGTGGCCTAATCAAGCCTGGGAGCTCTTGTAATGCTTTTTGTTGATTCAAGAAGTCTAACATACAGAAAAATAACCCTCTCTTCTCCTTTGTAGACCTTGTAAATGCATATTCACCATTCCCTTAAATCCATAGATGGAAGAGGATTAACAGCTAGGATATCACTAAGCTAATGCTATACAATATGGCAGGGTGAAGAGATTTTAGGGGTAAAAAATAAAAGCTCCTGGTTAGCGTTAGAAAAAAGTTGTGATCCTTTACTGCTATTACAGAAGTCATTAGCCTAGCCATTTTACAAATATTTCTACTTTTTATCTCCACAGTCATGCAAACTAACACAAGTTACTATCACCAGCTTTACCGAGTGTTCAACACCTTCTATGCTCCCAGTAGTGATTATGGTAAAAAGTCACGCTTCAGGGTGTAAATTAATCACCTGCATTTAGAGGCTGAAAGAGAATCAATAAAAAACCTGTAGTAGTGTCTACTTTAACAAATTTCTTTCTAAACACACTTCAGAGCAGTAAGTCGAGAGAGGTGATTCTGCCCCTCTACTCTGATCTCATGAGACCTCACCTGGAGTACTGCATCCAGCTCTGGGGCCCCAAACATAAAGACATGGACCTGTTGGAGCAGGTCCAGAGGAGGGCCACACAGGTGATCAAAGGGCTGGATCACCTCTCCTTTGAAGAGATGCTGAGAGGATTGGCGTTGTTTAGTCTGGAGAAGAGAAGGCTCTGGGGAGATCTTATAGAAGCCTTCCAGTACCTAAAGGGGGCCTACAGGAAACATGGAGAGGGACTCTTTATCAGAGAGTATAGTGATAGGATGAGGAGGAACAGCTTTAAACTGAAAGAGGGTAGGTTTAGATTAGATATTCAGGAGAAATTCTTTACTGTGAGGGTGGTGAGGCACAGGGACAGGTTGCCCAGGGAAGCTGTGGATTCCCCATCCCTGGAAGTGTTCAAGAGCAGGTTGGATGGGGCTTTGAGCAACCAGGTCTAGAGGGAGGTGTCCCCGCCCATGGCAGGGGGGGATGGAACTAAATGATCTTTACGGTGCCTTCCAACCCAAACTGTTCTATGATTCTATGATTCAGCTCACTTTGGCTGGTTATAATGAAAGTTTTCACTTAAAAATTGCAGTCTCTTTTTACTCCAGACCTTGCTGGGGTCTGAGTGCATAGCTGGTGGATGAAGGCATGGGGCTGGCTGAGCCCAAGGCCAGCTCCCTCACTGACAGGGGGCTCGTGATAGTTCCTCGATGCTGACCCTGATCCGGACCCACTGCCTGGAATTTCTGGCTCAGCCTCAGAGCTGCCCCATCACCGTATGCTGGCTGGGCAACCAGTGGGCTGTGCCTGACCCTGGTCACTGTCTCCAGACCGATTCCGACCCTGACATGCCGCTCAGCAACCCTGCTCCTTCTTGCTGAGGTCAAGGCTCCTGCCAGCCATATTACCTCTCCAGGCTCCCTCATGGTTTACCTGGAGGAGTAGCCAGCCCTTGCGTCACCCTGACTGTGCTGGCCACCTCTTCTCATCTTAGAGGGTGACAGTGCTATAGAAAGCCTCCACGTAAGCTTATGGAAGTCAGGAAACTACATTCTAAAAATGGCAAGACTCCTTAGATGGAGCATCTGAAAGAGCTGTAGCACACAGGGCGTTTGTTTCTAATGGGCTGGTTTGGGTTTAATCTGAATAAGCACCTTTGGTTCACAAAATATTGCCAAGCGCAACAATTACACAGCACGTACCAGTGTTACATAAGGGAGGAAAAGATAAGGTTAATTATTAATGCACGTGTGTCAATTCTAAAAGTCAGGACAAGTTCAGTCAGCGATAAATCTATAACATCAGCTTTGTTCCTTTTTTCCAAGGAAGCTAAAAGAAAAGGCAGTGAACTGTCAGCGTTAAAATGGAGCCTTTTGGCGGGTTTGTTTTTGAAACGTTATTCTCCTGTTCAGTCAGTAGCATTCAAATGGCTCAGAAGCACAATGCTTGCAATACCTCTACAATCTGTTGAAGTATTACAGTTCCCACACTAACAGTGAAGCAGTGAAATGCAGAAATCTGCTGAGGACTCTTGTAGACTCTTGGGTTTATTGCTGATGTTATGGAATTTAGCCTTCTCTTGGAGTAAGGCAAATCCTACGTTTCCCTGAGCAGTTGGCGCACGTCAGGGGGCTGCATGGGCCAGCAGCTCCCTGGGGCTGGGGGCAGCGGGGGGCTCCCGGGGGTGGCAGGGCAGGGCCCGGCAGCCATGGCTTGTCCCAACCCCAGCCAGGAGCAGGCGGCCGGGGTCACCAGGGCAGCCCCAGCCCCAGGCATGGGGCACCTCCCTGGGGACAGGGACCAGCCAAGGAGAGGCTGGGATGTGGGCCCATGGCGGGGCCCGGCTCGGTGGGGCCCATGGCCGGGCAGGGCTGCGGGATGTCTGGGGCTGACATGTGTCCTGGGCCCTGGGCAGGGCGGGAGACGCCCAGGGAGGCTTGGCAGGGACCACAAGGGCCATCAGTGCCTTTAGGGTCCTGAAACAATGATCGATTAGTATATGTTGGTCTTTTAAATACGATTCAGTTTCCCTTGAGTTTCATGAAATCTACTTAAAAGAATTACACGGTTTTAAATAGAAGCGCAATAATATTTATTTTTAATCCGAAACTGCTGATTATTCTTTTTCTATCAGATGTTGGCACAATAAAGGTTTTTAGAAGGTATTATTCTGAAGGCCTTTTTTAGCAGAGACTTTTTGTCCTATTTGGAGTATTTCAATTTGCATTTCTGGAAGGCATTCTGAAAAGCCCATAATTTAAATATTAACAGTTTAAAACATCTTAATTTTTCTGGAACAATTCCCACACTTTGTTTAACTTCAGGTAATGAAAAGACTGCTCATGAGGTAATAGTTAATAATCTTTTCAGCACAAAGAAGCCCAGTGGACAGGACCCTGCATTGGTGGAGCTAGGGAAGCAGTGGATGGCTCATCTCATTCTGATGTTAGAGATTACACACTAGCTTGTGATTCTGTTTACAGGTGTTTCTAGAAAATTGTTTTATGTATGAGCCCAATTGAAATATTCAGATCATGTCTTTGCTCATATAGGTACTTTCTGGAATTCAAACACCCCCAACGTGAAATACAACTTTCTGGAGATGTCTCACACAACCAAATAGAAACAGGGTGGAAAGAAATTCACAGTGAATGACGCCAGTGAATCAACCAGGGGTGCAGACAGTGCAGGGAGACAAACTAGACTTCTAGCTCACAGAATGAACTTGTTCCATCTTTTTTCCTATTTTCTCAGGCCAGAGAACCCTACACAAATTGCCTTACCTGACTACATGACAGTGCACTGCTCCATTGGGGTGACCTGGAATTCAGGTCCTTCTGAGCAAAGCACCAGGAATTTTATTCACTGTAGGGAGGTGGACTCCTTCAGAGGGAGATTGAGACAGACCAAGCTAGGTTCCTGTGTAACTACTCCTGCTGGCCTAAAGAGCTTCACATTAAGGAGAAGGCCCGTTTGGGCACTTCAAAGCCTAACTATTAACATTCCAAGTCAGGCTTCTAGGTTTCAAACAAAATATGTGGGGATATGACATGACAGCCTTCTGTAAATTAGTCGCAGCAAGCCCTAAAAAAGGAGGTGTGAGTCAGATGTATCCCAAGGAACTAGGCAGCTTCTACCCATTTGTATTTCCTAGTCAGGAACCAAGGATTTAAATTCTTCCATTTGTGGTTGAAAGTTGACATTTCAGGTGCTGCACAGGGGTTTATTAAGTGAAGAGTACCAGGCCCAGAGTTTTTACTTCCTTGTAAAATGCCTTTAATACAGGCATGGAAAAGTAAATCATTGTGTTACCTGCTACAGAATTCTGTATCTGAAACTTGGAAATTTTCAAAATATCTAATGGAAAGAATCAACAGCAAGAAAAGCATAGCTTGTTTGATCGTCTAGCTGCTAAGTTCAAAAGCTGCAGGAATCTAGCAGTGAATTCAGTGCTTGTAGAGTATTAGAAGGAAGTAAAAGGGAATCTTTTCCTTTCATAAATATGAACAGTAAAAACAACTTACCATCACACTCAAAAGATATTGGTTTGGTGGTTTGCTTTTTTTCATTCTCAAGCCTTATATGATATAAGATCTTTTCCTAGGGTTATTTTTAAATATGATCTGCTTGAAGGCAATGTGCTCAGTCCCTGGGTGGGAAATATGCTTCTTTTAAGTCAACAGCAATCTGTACTGCTGATTAAAAAGCAAGTGCTGATGGGCTTCACAGGGAGTCTCATCCATCTTGCCTTAGCTAAGAAGTTGGTAAAGAAAATGGTGGTGGGAGGAGGGGAAGGATAGTGGACAGTGTCCTGTGAAACACTGAACAACAACAGCAACAATAACAAATCATGAATTATCTGTACTTAAAAATTCTATCAGTGTGGAAAACTGGCTCTGAAAAGAGAATTTCAAACTGTTTGATGATTGCATATCCTGGGAATTCAAATGAACTTTGTCACCACTGCCAGTTCCATAAAAGAATGAAGTCTCCAGCAAGGCACAGATGGCATTTCTGAATGAACAGATGATTATGCCAAGAGAATATTACGCTTGGAAACACATTTTATTGATATATGAGGCTGTTAGAAGGACAGCTATGGAAAGAGGACCTAGCTCTTTATGGAACACCTGAATACAGTAAGAAATTAGGCAGTGGCCAAAGGTTATTTAACACATTCTTCAGTCCTACTTACTGGGAATTAATTGGAAAATTATCCAGAAATCCTGAAGATTAAAATAGTACTATAATTAATGAGAAGCACAAGAAGTTATGTGAACAGCAACAGCAATTAGGTAGTAATCTGTATTTACCTAAACTGAAAAGAGATTATGTACTAGCTACTGGCTTTCCAAACAGCACCAGTGTGGAAAACTCAGAAGAGGGGCCAAATTCCACATTGATTCCGCATACAAACTCGTTTCAGTGAAGCAAAAAAAAAAAGTTATGCTCCTTGATGTTTACAGACTCACAAGCCTAAACATACGCTCAGTGTTGTGCTGTAAGTTAATGGGTTTACAGTGGTTAAATGCATTGGCTCAATCAATGGAGATAATTCTGATTACACCCATGTCATCCACGGCCAAGGTGGGTTCACTGACTTCAGTGCAAATGCTGTGACTGTAAACCAAGGACTTGATGTGATGAGAGGTCAGAAAAGGGGTACATGATCTTTTGCATTACTGGATTTAAAATGGTTGACTTCATACTTGATATGACTATTTCTAAGTGAAGGCTGGAAACAATGGATTTGGATTCTGCATCAAGTTTAAATCCAAAGTAGCTCCACTGAGGTCAATTGTCTCTTTCTGGTGACTTCAAGATGGTTTATGTAAGGGAAGGAATGTAGCACATGAGATATTTCTCAGGGGTGAAAGATATTCAGCAGTATATCTTGCAGGGCCACGTCATAGGTGCCAACTTTTTTCCACACACTTTTTTGAGCATAGAAGGGCAAGCCTTGGAGGCAGATGACCCTGGTTAAATAGTACAATCTCTGCAGCTTGAAGAAAACTATATTCATCACCAACATGACAGGAAAAATAATACATATCCCTTGGATGGCATTTATTGGGATGCCAGTGATGAAAATATATGAGGGATTACCTAAGCAATTAAAACCCAATCTTGTTCAGTTACAAAATAATTTCTAAAATTAGGAATAACCAAGGGATTTGGGTTATACTGGGGGAATAAAAGAAAAGAAAAAAAAAAAGAGGAAACATACTCTTCTAGGTTTCTTATCCGATGAGAGACAAATGCCAATTCTAGTAATGGAGCAATTAGAAGGAAAGTAAGAAATTACAGGAGTCCCTTCCTCCCAGATGCTCCTCTCCTGCTGCTGTAATTGAAGTTTTTGTGTTATTAAATGGAATCCATGGGTCAGATTCCAACTCCAGTTTTGCATTGGTGCAATATCAACGCCAATAAAGTCATATTAGTGCAAAGCAGTGAGACATCATCCACAAACCCATTCGTATATGTGAGATGAATACATTAGCTTCTCAGCAGATGGCTCTGAATTCTTCCAGACAGAGCATGTCTCCGGCTTTCAAGAACCATTTATCAAAAGGAACACTGAATTGTCTTCAGTTCTGCAGCAGTCACTCCAGGGGAGCAAGTGCTAAATGGTTTAAAGAGGCAATCCTACTGCACGCCATTGTCAGCTCCAAGCACAGTGCCCATTGGTCTATGCATCACATCAACTGCTGCTTCCTGGGCACCTATTACTTGTTGCTTTGTGATGCCAGAGATATAGCTCTTTAAGTATTCCTTTAGAAAACAGTCTTCTTTTAGTCAGTGGAGAAAAGACCATGTGCAAATCACATTTTGATTATCCAGAATTATTCAGTAACTCCATTTCTTATGTTATTTCTGTGATTCTGCCATTTTGAAGTGAGAAGTGGCCAGCAGAAGTTAAGGAAAAGGATGTCTGCACGAAGTAAACAATGAAAATATTTCCTAGCTTTCTAAAGAAAACATTTTGATGAAGGATACAGAAACCTATTTAGTAAAAGGTTGTTAGAGTTCACCTTGAGAGTCTATATAAAATTAGTGAAATAATAAGATTACCATTTGTGGGTTTAGAATGTCAACACAATGTGCAGACCTAAACTCATAAGACCTCCCAGCAGTCTAGTGATGTAGGCAAATTTACCTAGTGGGCTACAGTTCTCCTGCTCATATAGGATGAAGGCACACAGCTCGTGAGGAGGTGAGTGCTGAAATTCCGGGAACAAATAGTAAAATCTTACTGTGGATTGTCATGGAGTCAGAACAGGATTTTCTATGTGTCAGATACAATGCCATATTTTAATTTTTAGAGACCCTATAGCAGACATAGTATGTGGTGAATGTATAATCAGCCACTAGAAAAATTCAAGCCTGTAAATATCTGGAGGGCACTGGTCATGTTTATCAGCTGTCATTTAGGGAACAGGAGACAGATGCTGTAGTACAAGTGAAATGTCAGAATTTTCAATCAATATATTATACACATAGGAGGGGTATGCAAAGTCTGGAACACAAAAAAATGGCAATTTCCTTCCCTAATCCTTACCAAACCCATCTACAGTACTCTGTCACAAACACATTTCATACGTATTTAGTAAATACAACAGACATCATGCCGTAATGTACTACAAATACTAACAGTACAAGTAACAGTCGTAGTTTATTTTTACTCTGTATAAAATGTAATTACACTTTGCCAAGTGTAAATAACTTGGCAAAGATTAGACAAAAATAATCTAAGAATGGCATTACCAGACAAGGGTGTAGATCCTTAAACTCTGAAATGTACATTGTTCTGACTGTCATGACAGTTTTTACCTGGAGAAAAATGGACTACCCAGTGCCTCCTGATTTCTTTTTTACCTATGTGCCATTGCAACTCCATGCAGTCAGCTGATTTTGGTGTCAGTATTCGAATGAGTGCTGATTTTTCTGCAAATAAATAAATGGAAAATCAGATGGTTTTCAATAACATATAATAGCACCATTTTCCTTTGTAGGCATACCTTACTGTTTGCATGTATAATTTTATATAGATAATTAAGATATACTTCTCTGATTTTTAAAAAAAGTAAAATTTTTGTTGCCAGAAAATGTTCATCAAGATTTGGCTATAATGGTTCCAAAACCTAAAGTACTCATTAAGATTTCTATTGCTCCCATTTAAATCAATATGATCCAATGTTCAAATAGACACCAGAAGAAGCCAATATCATAAGTAATTGAATAATTCTGCTAGTACCAAGGACTAATACCCCAATGAAGCTACGGAAACAAGATTCAAGCTGGACAAAAGGACAAAGCTCTTTTCCACACAGAGTTTTATAAGTACAATTGTTTTATGCAGAAAAGCATTAAGTGAGTATATGTTTAGCCATTTTAGTAGGCAAATATACAGAACCTAAGGCCAGATTTTTTCTATATAAGATAAAAAAACCCCCTACTCATTAATTTTCTGGCTATTCCTTTCTCACTGGTGGTCTGGAGGAAACAGAAAACAAAGCTTCGATGTTTCACACCACTTTATCAGGAAATTGTACGCAAAAAAGGCCTGATCCTTAATCCAAAGGAGCAAAAATATGCAGAACCATCTCATAGACGAGAAAGAACAAGTGAAAACTGCATGTCTTCACTTAGGAGAGAAATAACAGTTCATATCCTCTAATTAACTTCTTTTTTCTTGTCAAGAATGAAGAAGATAAAGTTTTCTTAATATGTAGTTTCTGCTCTGTAAGAGTGGAGTATGTATTAAAATGCACCTCAGTGCTTATTAGAGTCATACTTTAATTCTCTACTTTCTTTTTTTCCCCCTTCCAAAAAATGGGATTGTAGGCAAGAGGAGATTGAAAAGCCACATCATCAGAGCAAGCACTAGTTGCTCCCAGGTCCTACTAAGTTCATGTGGTACTGATAGACTGCACTGCTCAGAAGAGTGCCAGCAACCAGGAAGCCTTGTTAAGATCAAGGTCTGTTCTATTTGGGAAATTCAGTAAGTCTAATGGATCTGGGTATGTTTGGCTGGAATTGGAGTTGGCTAGGATAACACCTATGAGGTAAGAAAAATAGCAATTAACGCATTAGTTCCTTGGGAAATTAATGCACCAGTTCAAATTATATGGGGCCAACTCTAATCATTATCTTCTGTTTTCCTTTCCTGTTTTCTTATTTGTCTTCTTTCAATCACATATCAAGAAAATAGATATTGATGTTTTAAATGCTGGTTTCTAAAACCAAACAATATTTAAAAAAAAAAAAAACCCTGGTCAAGAAGCCTAAAGTGAAATCCTACTTCCTGATTTCTCTTGGAGCAATAAAGTAGTGTATTAAAACGTTGACTAAAGCAAAACACCTTCAGAATTCAAATGCAGAAGATACAATTTATTTATGTGGAGAGAATGAAGCTGTGACTGGCATTAGAATAAGAGTGTCAGTATCTTCTCCACGAAGCGAGGAAGGTAGTTGATGTATATTGGTGCAGTAGTGTTTGCTCAGTTTAAATAATGACCTAACTATTAATTTGAGATTAGTGATCTACTAGGCAGTGGACTGGAGAGCCGGGTTCATTATTTCCTATGCGTGCTTCCTGAACATTATCAACAAACCCCCTAATGTATCCTAAGCAATGGATTCGCTTCTCTGCAAGGAGCGGGTTACCAAGGTTCTCAGAAAATGCAGTGATTGTGGATTATTTTTGTTTCATTGATTTGTCTTTGTGTTTGAGGAGAATTTTTATTTTTTTTACCAAGAACACTTTTATTTACACTGCATTGTGGAAATATGACAAATACTGCAGGCTACATAAAACTAATGTAAGTGTATGAAGTTGTAACTTCTGCAGTCCAGACTTACTGAAAAAGAGAACTTTCATTCTGCACCTAGCTACGCACAAATTCGAAAAACAGAGATAAGGTATCCTGCCAGATGTCTTTGTTCTATTTGTTCTCAAGAAATTACTGATCTGGTGAATATTCTGCAAATATTTATGATTAGCAAACTAACATTGACCAAGAAAATAACATGTAATTCTGATGTAAAATAAGGGCTCTTGATTGGGATTAAATGACTAATTAGAAAGGATGACTTGCCAACTTGTCTGCTAGGCCAGGACTTTTGGCATGACAAATAATAAAGCAAAAGCACTGAGAAAAAACTAACTGTTAACAGTTTGAGATGTTCATCCTCTATGGAGGATCATGACCTGGTGATTGGAGATGAAAAATAATAAAAAAAACCACCTAACAACTTTAGAAGCTTGATGGAAGGAAAACAAACACCCCTTTAACGTATCTGGACACAAGATTTATAGTATTGAAGCACATGCTGGAAACATCAGGAAACAATTCTTGAAAGGAAAAGTACAATTTAGGTCCTGACCTAAAATATTCTGTTTGCATCTTAGCTTTGAACCAGTTGACCAGGTAGAAGAGATTGTGATCTCTTCTGCAGTAGACCCAAAACATAATTACAGATGCATAACCAAAGTTAATCAGCCACAAAGCATACATCTGTAGGGAGCTGCTCACAGAGTTTTAGATTATTAAATAATAAAATCCAGTGCAGCTGTGCTGAAACTCTATTACCTCTTATTTTTGTCTTCTAAAACCGCATTTTGAAAAGAAGTCATACGTTCGAGCGTATTTTGTCTGAGGAGTTAATTTTATTTGAAAATACAACCTATTAAACTGTAATGGAGTTTTTGTGTTCTGTACCTTATCAGGCTGTGGTAACGGCCCCCTTACATTCTGCCTCGTAGCTTCAGAGTTGACAGCTTTTTAAGAAAGTGAACTGGATTTTTTTTTTCTTGAGAATCACTAAATAATTTGTTATCTATTACAAACACAGGGATTTTATTAGTACTCATAAGTGATGTATGTATGTCCTATAATCTGACTTTGACTTCTGCAGTGAGGCATTGGCTGAAACATCTTTTCACTTGCATGTTTGTTATAGGAATGCCTGAAAGACAATAGGACCCGCAGTGCTGTTATTTGCAGTGACACTTCTCAGAGTAGAGCAGCATCTTAAAGGATCTGCTTCCCAACAAGTCAAAGGAAGAAGCAGCCCTGTAACGGGCACTCTTGCTTTCCCCTTCAGACGTGTCTGTGTTTGGAATTGTTGACTAACGAAATAATTTCACTGTGAAGTCATCCCACCACAGTATTTCTTCTTAATGCATTATACAAAAGGTCTCCACAGGCGTGTCCAAAACATCCGCCTGTCTGCAGCCACTCTACTGAATGCAAAATGAGGAAAGACATTTCTGCGAGGGAGCCAGGAATGCCTGGCACTGTCCACAGGTGCGGTTCAGTCTTCTGCTTGTGAGGGGAGAGGCAGGAAGGTGTGCAGGGAAGCCCGTCTCTCTGAGTTTTACGTTTCTTGGAGCTCATGTGCCAACATCAGAATTTCTGCTGGTACAAGAAGCAGCCAGCGAGCAAGTGGAAACTATGCACCTGATGTGGAAGAATACAGGGTGTCTGGTTCAGGGAGAAAGCTCCTGCTAAAATAGAAATATACCAGTAGATCTCACAAAGGGCTGGACTGGGCCCTGATAGAGGGATTGTGTCATAGTTTGTGGAACAGAAAAGGGAAGAAGAGGGAAGTTTCAGCTTGCTGAGTACAGGTGGGCAAAACCAGTTAAATGGTGCACTTGCAGTTAAAATGATTGTCCTATCCCACAGTGTGCGACGGGGGAATCATAAGGCATGCTGGGTACGTAGGATAATCTTCACGGCTACAAAAAAGATGACGTGTGAAAATATGGATTTTGGGACTTGAGGGATGCAGGTTCCAGAATAGGTGACATGCCTTATTGCTGATCCTGAGGCTAGTGTAACACCATCAAATATTGAAGCGTAGTACAAATCTCACAGGATTTTGCTTAGTGGAATGTTTTAATCAATGATAGAATAAGATTGCAGTTTTCAAGAAGGAAGCCTGCACTATTTCTCAGCAATACCAGTATCTCAGTTTTGGACAAAATTTTCTAAGTAGGGAGAAAAAAACTATATTTCACACAGAGAGCTCATGATAAAAAAAGTTAGAGCTGCTTATTGCAAAAAGTTCTGCTCATTTACATTCCCTGAAGCCTTTATTTGAGCCACTCAAATAGTGGTGAATCAAGCCTTGTAATGATGTGGGGAAGTAAGCTGACACTAATAAATATGGATTGTTTGTTCTGTCTTCAAGCAAATCTTTCGCTGCTTTTATTGAATGTTAACAGTGAAAGGCTATATGGATCGATGAGCCTGATTCATTGGTAAATTATGGCAATCTAAATTACGAATAATATTACTTCAGGAATAATGATAGCAAAACTAAAGTAGATAAAAGAAAGGCCTGTCTCAAACTTTCAAACAGTTAGTAAAGCAAAATGCAAAGATGGAATTTGAACTTTGAGGCCCTTCTTAAACCAATAGCAGAAATATATCAGCCACTGTGGCTTCACTTATTTTTCCCTATAGGACAAACCCTGTGTCTTTGGCAGGACATTATTATGTTATCTTCATTGCTTTCCTGTTCAATTTGTTAAGCAAACTATTTTATTTTGCCTCAGAATGATCTCATTTTATTCTTTGGTCAGTATTTGTTACATTGTTATACAATCAGCCGTAAATGAGCAATTTTCATTAATGAAAACTGTGATGAACTCAGTGCATTGAGATTAGCTGTCTGGGGAAAAATCCTCACAAAACTGATTCTCTCAAGCCAGTGATTGCTGTGTTTGTGATCTCCACTGAACGACCAGACATTTCTTAGAAGTAACTAAAAAGATCAGACATAGCAGTTCTGTGAACTCATGACAGATCTGTACTGAGACCTTGTGGCTGGCTCAAGGGCATTTTTACTAATTAGTCTGATGAGGCTTTCAGCAATCTTAGTGCTGTTATTGAAGATGAGAGGCCTTAATCATCAAGCCAGATGACCTATTCTTGTTAAAGAGGTATGAATGACTAATGCACATTCTCAACCAGAAGAAAGAAAGAAAGATGACACAATAACTATCTAAAGACAGAATAGCAAAATTATATTTGGATGTGAAGCAGGTCAGAAATACTCAAATACAACCTGCCTGAATTTTTAAAGTAACTTTGAATAATTATTTGACCCCTCACAATGTTTAAGCACATGATAAGCAAACATGAAAGAAGAACTGGAGGTGAGATCTTGATCTCTTTATGTCGGCATTTTAACCCAAATGTGTTTTCAGGTTCTAAACACTGATCAGTAGTTATTAAGAGTCCTGTTCATCTTTCCTCTAAAGAAAAAATTTTTGCAATCACTGTAAAGCAAAGACACTATTTGACTAATGTGAAGCTTGCCACATTGGATTATGCCATTTATTTGAACTAAAGCAAATAGTGCTGGGAGGAACTGTGAAAGGTCATCCAATCCATCTTTGTACTCCTCTGGTCCATTTATTCTTGTACTCTGCCTGTGGTAGTTGCCCAGTCTATCCCACTAATTCCCGATTTTACCAGTTTATACTGTTTACATGAAACTAACAAAACTGAAAGAAAAAGAAATCTGCCAGTCCTTTCACTTCAGAACTGTGATTATTTCTACTCTTATCTCTTTACATGATAAGTAGCACTTAACTGTATCTTTAACTAAAATCTGTCATAAGGGAAATTGTGTGGGCAGATACGCTTATACACTTTATTCCAGCTACAGAAAATAGAGGGTTTACAGATCAAGGCAGTTAAGACCCTGCAAGGATAAAGAAGGGCAAAATTAAAGACAAATATTTAATAAACACTTTAAAATATTGCTTTTTAGTCAGGGTATTACAGGGAGGGTGGGGGGACTGGTGGTTGGTTGTACCAAGTAGGGAAATTCATTGCATCAAACAACAAAGTGATTGCAAAAAACCTGCCTCTAGTGATTTGGATTTTTCACTTCATGCATCATTTAAAACATGTTGCAACGAGGCTATTAAATCAGAATACACCCTTAAAACAGGACTGGAAAGAAGTGCGTCAGTGCTCTTTGAGGTTTTGTGAACTCCTGTGGCGTTCCTGCTTAGACTTGCTGGGTATGATTCAGTTGTCCAGGCAGAAGCGTGTACTGTCATTTGAGATGCCCTAGGTATCTCACCTGTCTTACATCTGCATCTTCTGATGGGTCCAGTGTAACTTCTGCCAGCCCCATGCAGATGTCTTGAAAAGCCTACAGCATCTCAAACGGCTGTAGACTGAATCCCATCTACTGTGTCCAGTTGTAGCTATAAACCACAACTTGTGTTGGAATAGTGAAAAATGGCCAGCGAGTGCCATTGAAAGTTTCGAGATAGCACGTTACTTCAGCCCTTTTGCAGGGCAGGAGACATCTCACATTTGCTTTGCATCTTGTCAAGATTTGATAACGCTTTTGGTAGGGGGAGAACATGACCTCTGGGTCCTTCTGTACTGTACAGTAGTTCAGGAAACTTCCCCGAAGTTAACAGTTTGGCAGTCTCCTTGTTGTATCTTCTCTTCCACCTATAGTTGCTCGGTTAGATGGACTCCCAGCAGTAGTGTGGCAATTGTGTGCCATTACAATGTGTAAAGTAACTGTGATTCCACTACAGGCTGCCAGCACCTTCCAGTATGTTCAGCCGTTACTGCAGCAGATGTCAGCATCTGACCCTCCCTGTACAGTATGGCTTTCTAGGGACTTTTTTCCAGCTATTGACATAGATCTTGTCTGAAGCCTGTAGCTTTGAAGAGAAATGTGCTTTAGATGATCTTTGTAATTTTTTTACTTACCCATATATATTTTCATAATTGTCAGTGAATAACTCATTAAGGGTCATACCAATACGCATATATCAACAAAAGCGGTATTCTTCATTAAATCATGAACTAGCTTCAGACTACTCTAAATTATACTGTATGGAAGAATGCGTTGGTTCAGACCACTGTTGCATGGCAAAGGTCTCTCTTCAATTCTAGGAATTTGTTTCTTGCCTTTATTCAACTTGAGAGTAAAAACAGATAGTTTTATTCACGCATGGGTGTTTTTAAGTTTTTGTTTGCTGTTTTCCTGCCTTCTCACCTTTCTTTAAATGCTTTCATTTCCAAATGAAAGAAATGATTCTATTCAAAATCCTCAGTATAAGGGTTATTGAAATATTTTCCATAACGTGATTAGCTCAGTGATAAGAAAGTTAAGAAAGTCTTTCAGAATCCTGCTCAAATGGTTAAAACTCAGAAGTCCTTGTGGCATCTTGAAAAAAAATCTATCTAATCAAACGTATTGAGAGAGCAGGAAAAAAAAATTATGTCTCAAGTTATGGCTGGTACGGATTGAAGAAAATAATAGATAAACCTGACCTTTACTGAACCCATTTTAATTTGGATGAGTTTGCCTTGCTCACCATTCTGATTGATAAACTCAGAAATATTGAGCAACTGTTTAAAAGACTATTAAAAATGAGAATCACAGAATATCTCAAGTTGGAAGGGACTCATAAAGATCATTGAGTCCAACTCTCTGCTCCTCACAGGACTACCTAAAACTAAACCATGTGACTAAGAGTGTCATTCAGACGATCCTTGAACCCTGAAAGGCTTGGTGCTGTGACCACTTCCCTGGGCAGCCTATTCCAGTGACCAACCACCCTCCCAGTGAAGAAACTTTTCCTAACATCCAGTCTGAACTTTCCCTTCAAACTGGAAGAGGGTAGATTTAGATTAGATCTCAGGAAGAAATTTTTCAACCATGACAGTGCTGAGACACTGGCACAGGTTGCCCAGAGAAGCTGTCGAGGCCCCATTCCTGGAATTGTTCAAAGCAAGGTTGGATGGGGCTTCAAGCAACCAGGTCTAGTGGGAGGTGTCCCTGCCCATGGCAGGAGGGGTGGAACTAGATTATCTTTGAGGTCCCTTCCAACCTAAACCATTCTATGATTCTATGATGCAGCTTCATTTAATTTCCTCATATCCTATTGCTGGTCACCAGAGAGAGATCAGCACCTCCCCCTCTGCTGCCCCCCTTGATGAAGCTGTAGACTGCAATGAGGTCACCAAAGGTGAAGAGGTGACAACATATAAGAGAGAACACACAAATACAAAGTGATGGTAAATAGGCAAAGGTTGAATTTGCAGTGTAATTGCACACACAAGGCAAGATTCTGTTTTCCTGTTTTCCTTGTGTTTGTCCCTGCTCTTAAATCTCTGCGTATATACTCCCCCAAGCAAATACTCTGTAAATAGTGTGCCAGCTACCTAGGTGTCCTGGGGGATAAGTGCAGTGATGCTCGTCAGGTGAGATCGATCGGACTGCTGCCAGTCATGTGACATGTAATGCATGCTGACCCCAAGGGACAGAAATTAAGGGGGCTACAGCACTCTAACTCTTCCTGGTAGATCCTCTGTTGCTTATATTTTCTGTCCCTCTTTTGTCCCATAGTGCTTCAGATTTATGCAGCACACAGTTTGCTAGCATTGATATGCTTGTGTCCAAAGACGCTAAATAAATCCACGTAAATGTGGGATGCTTAATAGCAGCTTATCTGGAGTAGAGATTTCTGCTCTGGTAAATTACCTTTATCTTTGGTTTATTGCCTCTGCAATGTCATGTAAGTGCTCCTCTATAAATAGAATGTACTGAGAAACAACCGGTTATAAGCTGTTGAATCACGAGTTCACTCTATTGGAGAGGACTGCTTTCAGAAGAGCAAGGTATAATGAATTCTCTGTTTTATGAAAAGGATTATTTTCACTGAAAAATAATGTGTTTTACACAAGCAAGTCAGCTTCTGAAAGCATGGCTAAATTAATGAAAAGGACAGAAAGCAAGTCACATTTTCCTTCTGTATATCTATATACTTCCATACAGTTTTCCTTTCAAAACATGGTGAATGATAGGTCAGGCTGAGTTTGGGTTAAAAGGCACGCAACTGTGGGTTTTCCCAGCCTTCACTGAACACTGTGCTGTACAGATGTGCTCTGCTACTTTAAACACCAGTATGAAGATTTAGTTCCCATAATAGTAATAGGTTAGTACATTATCTGCACTTTGTGCACCATTTAGTGTGTTTCAGCAGAAGACTCTTCTTCTGTAGGTCTTCAAATAAAGGAGGGAAGAGGCAGAAGCACTACCTTAGGATGGTCCCTGGCCTCTCTTTCTCCTTATGTTTTCTCTTGTTTAGGAGGGTGCCCTACCTCTGCTAGTCATGTCCGATTTTAGGATCATTGTTAAAGTTCCTAGGTAAACAAAGAAAATAATTAAAAAGATGGAGAGACAGGCAACTGGGAACTTTTGAAGAAAGCTTTTATTAGCATACAGGAAATCTTTCACAAACAGCTATGCCAATTTTTTTTCCATAAAAATCTGCTAAGGAAGTCTAAAGGGACCAATTCTCTTTGTGTTCTGCTGTAAATGAAGAGTTACTGCACTACATAAAGTGACACAGCTGGTATAGTTAAATGTAGGATTAGTCCCAAGGACAAAAAAAACCAGCTGAAAATACAACTAGCAGTTTAATTCCTTCCAGATTTTTTTAATGTGAGCTGCCTAATGCATCTGTACTTTTTAGCTTTTTTCCTTTTCAAAACTACATATGACATGTGCAAATGTAACAGGTTTTACAAGCTCGATTGAAGTAACACCTACAGCATCCAAAGGAGGAAAATGATGTGAGACATTCAATGGAATTCATGAAATCCAGAGAAGCATGGCAATAACATGGTTCAGCTCCATCAGTGCTGGTGAGTGCATCCCAACCAGTCCCATGGACTGGTGTATGACCAATTTGTTTAAACACTCCCTAGACTGATCCTCCTCTACTGAGCCTGACTCCCTTGCCACAGCCTGGGGTACGGGAAATCTGTGCTGGAGCCCTGCGTTTGTATTGCCACCCTAAGAGATATTGTCTTATCACGCACTTTTCTGTAAAATGGAAATAACAATACTGAACACCTTTTCAAAACAGTTTGGATGCACATGTGCATGCTATATAAGAATGACTGTTGATTATTACTGTCAGTATGTACGAGTGAAAATGCTAGTAGAGTTAAAATCACATGTCCTAACTAGTCATGCTATTTTTTATTGCCTTGAAGTCTACTGCAGTCTTGTCTTCTGTCATCTGAACCACGTCAACACACTCAACACACCTCAAGGATCCTGTGGGGTGTAATCTATCAAGTGTAAGCACTTAAAAAATGGTGTCCTCTATACTTCACCTATGTTACTGGTGCATATTATTATGTAAACGCAAAATGGAGATGGCACTTATATTTTTGTACTTGGACATCCTCCCGTGAACACATTCCTTTCTCATTTTACTATGAGAAAATCTTGGCATTATTGCCACCTCAATGTAGTGTAGATATTACCCTGATATTTGAGAAGACTGGCAGCATGGTAGTTCCTTCCAAACTTCTCAAAAATCCACTAGCAAATAAGCAGACTGGGATCTCCACAGTTAGCAGTTTCCCATACCTATGTCCATAGACAACTGGTTCTAACGTGGGGTGAAACAGCATTACTAGCAGTCTGCTGCTAGCATTTCTCAACATCATTCCCTGGATTCCTACAGTCCTGTAGCCAAAGTGCTATATTTTCGCATAAACTCAAATAAGTTTTGTGAGAATGAAAATATTTGCAGCACAGCTCTGTGAAGCATCTATGCTTAGATCCTCAAAGGTAATTAAGCCTCACTGCAGTATAGATGGACCTCTAAGTCAGAGCGAGGTGCCAGTCTTCCCACAAAACAGAGATAGCTCTAGTTTTTAAAAAAGGATTCTCAAGAAATCAGATAGTATGGGATGCTGACTGTACTATCTCTGAGTGGTAGCCAGAGAAGGGTGTTCTGATGTGACACCACCTAGAACAAACAGAAAATATGGCGTGGCTGTTTGAGCAGAGCACTGTTAGTCTTTTACTTCTTTCATTAGTGTGTGATGAGCACTCCCCAACATTAACAACTTGGTGAATTCTTCAGCTGCAAAAATATTACAAATCCAGGCCAGAGTTTGTCAATGCATACTGTGCTGCCTAGCAAGGGAGAGGATAATCAAAGCTGAGTTTTTATGGACTCCTTGATCATGAATGTGAAAAGAGGGGAAACTCAACATTCCTAAGACGTCTTTGAATACAGAAGATAGCCACCCCCCTGTGCAGGTTTGAAAGCTATATTTCTATTGTTTTGCTAGAGGGCTCCTTCAATTAATATTTTATTTCACTGGAGATGGCTGAGAAAAGTCCTTTGATCCTAAAATATCATAAATTATGTACCCTTTTCGGGTACTATGCCTCATTCAATGGGGAAAAAAAAAAAAAAAAGAAAAATAAACACACCCCAGGACAGACATGGTTATTGAGTTCAGGTTCATAATTTACTAACTGTTCTTGCTATAGAAATTCCCTAAGGATACTGGCCAAAATGGTAAAATACTTGTTATCACCTGCAGCAGTAATACAACCAAGGTAACGCAGAATCTACATCAAAATGTCTGCTGAGGCTTAATCTAGGAAGGTACCCCACCTGAGGAAACTGTTTTGGAGGTCAGGCAAACCTGTATGATTCAAATCAGGGACCTGAAATCACACCCTAGGGCAGTCCCTCAAAGAAAATATTTGCACACACTAAACCAGGCAACTGTCAGTCTCACTTAAGCAGTTTTTCCTCTTATGCATATTTACAGCACCACCACCCAATCTTTTCATCCCCTCACTGACGTCTTCACTAGTAAGATACAACCTTTTATTTCCTCCTCTTTCTCCCTATCTCCTGCCCTGCCACTAGTGTAGTAAGTAATTATCTATACAAAGTAGAACAGGTGAAATGGGTAAAAGAGAAGATCGTCATCCCTATCACAGCTAGTTGTCTTGGGATACGGGAGACTGAGGCTCAAAACGTATTTCTGAAGGTCATATAGTTCTAGCTAAACTTATCCCTGGGACAATATATGGGGTTGGGTGATATTTAAATTTAAACCAGTTGAATAAGTGAGAGAATGTCTATTTTGAGAAAACTCCTTTGAACTTCTGAGGTTTTAACTTGAGCCATGGCTCTAAGGTGCTTGTTAGGTGGCAGTGCTGTGGCATTTTGACAGCCTCTATGTAAGCTAACATACAAATATAAGAAAAAGAAATATCAAAATCCTTGCATCTTCCTTCCTCTCTGCTTTCTTGAGTCAAAAAAAAAAAAAAATTTAAATGCTGCAGTACAACATGTGTGAGTTACATAAGGAATGGGTAAGAATAGCAGAAGATTCAGAACAAGCCAAAAGGACAGATGTGAAGAGTTCTGAATAAATTATATAATTAAATGTATATCTAAAGTGAACAGATGATGAGGACTTGCAAAAGTCATTAATGAATATTGAATATTTTAGTCAGAATCTCCAGAATCTAAGAAAAAAGAAGAGTATTTTAGTGGGTTTTGGTCAATGAAAGATTACTCTGTTTTTGAATGCATCTGTTTCAAAAGATTTTGTCATCCTGAATCTATAATTGATAATGATAGACAGTGAATGTGCAACACTTAGAAGGTGATATTATGAACAATAATTCAAGTCTGAATTGGGGCTATGCATGCCCAGAAATACCTTGCTAAGCTAGAACATTATTGACCAAACTCAACTGCTAGGCCAATATAACTCCATTCAGTGTTGTGCTGGCCCATTACATACCATAGAAATATGTAAGGTAAGTCAGACAAATCCGAGAGGAATGCAGAAGGAGAGTTGAAAATTCCTAATTTATAAAACAAGTGTAATTTAAGAAACAACTTTTTGTTTGGGATGTAGAATGACTCCTACAGTGGATACCATTTCCCTGTTGGAGCCCTCCAGGCTCTGATTGCAAATAGATAATACAAGCGCAGAGTACTTTCAGTTCAGCGCTGAAGGCTGCCATTTCAGAAAGCATTTGGGAATACCCTTTTCTCACTTTGATCCTTCTGAATCCTTTCTATCTTTTTTCTATTTGATCTGCCTCAGGCCTGTATTATTTCTCTTATAAGTGCCTAGGAACACATGAAGAGATGAATCAGTTCCAGAAAAAACTTTCACTCAATACTCAGTAGGTAACTATGCCAGTTTCATAATACTTGTCAATGGAAGTCATCTGATCCAGCCTGTCCAAATCTAAAATGGAAAAGACATTTCCTTCTGAATAGTGAGATGACTTCATAATGGAGAAAGGCCAAAGAAAGAGAGATTTATGGGTCAGTAATAGACCCATCCTCAGAAATAACCGTCAGCCAATTTTCTGTCCTAAGTAATTTCAGTGAGGACATACCAATATCATCATTAGCACAATTGTTAGCACAAGGCATTAACACAATGTTGTAATTGTATTGATGTCTGAATATGATTTCAGTCCCATGGAGGTCAATGGTAAGCTTTCACTTGCTTTCACACAAGCTGATTCAGATTGTTAAAGAAGCATGAGTAAGCTGTTTGAATTGGATTCATCTCATCTAACTTTAGAAATCTAAAAGCTAAGCATCATATGTGAGCTACAGGTCTCTGTTTCCAGTGTAAAGAATGGCTGGATGCATCTCTAGAGTGTGCTTCATTTCATTCTGATCTTAGTGACTAGGAGAGGTGGGAGGAATCACCCACTCTTTTTCCCTTGACTATAGTGAAGCCTCAATCACTGTCTTGATTTGCTGCCTGAATTTTAGATTACTAAAGCTGTAATTCCACGATTTCTGTGGAATACAAATCCAGTCCCAACAGTATTACAGCCATGTCACTGTAACAGTACTTTTCTTCAGACAGCAGAAGAGGCGACAAACAATTTTCGTATTCTCTTTGGCTTAGTCAAATTACAAGAGATTAACAGGAACGATATGATGTGGCAGAGAGAAAAAGTCAGCATTAGAAAAGCAACCAACAGTAAGAATAATGTTATGGATTTTTTTATTTACTAAGATGATCTCATCTGTTTCTTGGCTACCAGTGGTAGCACTTACTTAAAATAACAATATTTGTGATGATATAAGGTGTAGAGAGTTACATCAGTACCTCTCACAGCCATTACACCTGGTAAAGCTCTATAATACAACGAGAAGGTTGGTAATAGGTTAAGTTAGTAACGTTACATCAACAGTATGTCTCTTAATTAACAGCTGAATGACTGCCAAGCTCTGCAAATGGAGTCAACACCAAATGGATCTCTCCATCTCCCACCACTTATTTTATTACCAGATAAAGGTAGCATAATGCATTTCCTTGCAACTATAGAGTCATGATAAAGGCTAAAGTAAAAGAGGAGACCCCAAAAAGGAATATTAGAGGTTTGCTCAGAATAGAAAAGCTTATCAATTTGTCTGCGAGACATATGCCAGAGTAAAGTGCCCTGATCAAAAGCTGATGTATGAGGGACTTCTGTCACAGACGTACAGATTCAAGTATAAATCTTTGAAATACAATTATTAATGCTTTATATGGCCCTGAGGCAAGTCTTTCCTTAGCTCTGAAATGAACTTCAATCAAAGCACGTGGAGGAGATCAAGGAGAAGTGGGAAAAGGAGTAGTTCAGCACAGAGGTGTGAGATGGAAGGTACTGTTACACCTGGATTATCACAGTTTGCTTTGCTTTGTCCACCAAACCCTAAGAGGACACAGCGGAGCCCTAAGCTGAGCACAGACAATGGTTCTGCAGGTGCAGCAGCATCAAGAGCAAATGGAGGTCTTTGTAAATGTTTGGTTTAGTTGGTTTAGCAGCCAACAATGGTTTTGCAGTCTGGATCCAGAGAACAGGACCAGATCATCTCTGTTGTGGATGCCCCATCCCTGGAAGTGTTCAAGGCCAGGCTGGATGGGGCTTTGAGCAACCAGGTCTAGTAGGAGGTATCCCTGCCCATGGCAAGGGGGTTGAAATGAGATTATCTTTAAGGACAAGATCATTTGCCCTTCCAACCTAAATGGTTCTATGATTCCATGATTCTATGATTATGGCCCCGTTGGAGGTTCTAAATAGTTGTGGAGGGTCAATACTTGAAAAGTGTTGGTACCATAGCAAGGAAAGGTATGAAGGAAGATAAAATCATTGTGTGGAAAGGTGTCTTTCATATATATATATATATCATGTACTTTTTTCTTTTTTGTATTTTTATCAACAGAAATATTTTGTAACTTCTTCAGGTGTATCACTGCAATGAAGAGGGAGGAGATTATGTTAGAAGCTGCCTTAGCCATGGAACATACTGAGACGAACATACATCTCCTACCACTCAGATGTAGAATTAAAAACAGCTCCCAGTTATTGCTCAAGACCTTGCTGGTAATAATTAGTGATGTCCTCAGTCTGATGCAAAAGTAAACCAGCAACATGAGACAGGAAGAAACTGGCCATGTGGCAGAGAAAAGTAAATAATGTATTTTCTTCAACACATGTATTTTTAATCTGTGAAACACATGGTCTCACCACTAGACGTACCCAATTTCAGACACAACTTCTTTCCACTCCACGTCCTCGTTAGCACAAACCAATGTTAGTACCGATACTTCTTTACAATTCCTGCTTTGTATTTTTCCTCTCAGTAGATGTCCCTTTTTAATGTACCTTGATAGTTAAAAAATACATTAGGGCCTCTGCTCAACATTCTAAAAAATTATCTATAAATCTTTATCCGTGTTTTTAGAACTGTACAAAAGTAAGTTAGATTCTTCAAGTATAACATTCTTCACCCAAGTCCCAAGGGATAAAAATGCTTAATACATGATCAAAATCTAGTGCTATTTTTTTCAGCATCCATCTGACTTTTGATCTATCTACAGAGAGAGCAGGCTTTTAGAAATGATGCAAGCTGACAATTGATGTCTCGCTTATTGACATTTAGAAGGGTAATAGTTTGCTGGCAGCTTGTCCAGAAGAAGTTTCCGAAGCCTCAGTGTACACATCACCCAAAGCTCTCACTGAAGGCCAGTCTTCAAATGTCACTGGTAGAATATAAACAGATGAAAGGTTATCCTAATTAAAGCTGCAATGGGCTAGCTCAAGACTATTAAAAAGAGGAAAAGAAATATTACAAAAGCAGTCTAAATAAAATCTTTGGTATGAAAGAGGAGGTGGTTTTTGCTGTTTTGTTTGTTTTAATCTGGAAATGAGGAATTTAAGACACATATTTCCCTTTTTTTTCAAGTACATGCCTTTAAACTTGTATTCATTCTCATTTTAAACATCTCTTTCTAAGCTATTGAAGGCTCAGAATATTTTGCCTTTTGGAAAAGGCATTTCCATTTGGGAAATTCTTGGCAGGTCTTGCAGTAATAAGCAAATTTTGGCATTATGGGGAGCACCAGAAGAGGCTACAGAAAAAGGCTTTGTGAAGGATTAGGACAGCGCCAAGAAGAGGACTGACAGCCTCTCTCCTTATTCACTGTTATGTTGGATCCCTGTTCTGTGTTGAAACAAAATCTTACTACTGTGTATAAAGACTCATCTGCCTCATCATTCCCATCTTGTCATAAATACTTCTCCCTTTTTCAGCCTTCAGCAAACTGTGTGAATGAAGCTGTTCTAACGTTATGATATGAGGGTACTGTATATGAGTTCTGCCAACTTGAAATTTCAATATCTAATGATCTAAAAAGGCCTGGCCTGAACAACAAAGAAGCACCAGGGAAGATCTGGCCTTGGTGAGTGCATCAGCTCCCTGAGTTCTCCGCTGAGGACAACAATATTTGGCTACTCTTCCCCTCTTGTCTGAACAACTCTGCAGAGGGGAGTCAGGAAACCATCTATTGTCTTTTTAATACATTTTGTGTTATGCAGAGCTATATGAATCACTATAAAATCTGTGGAATGCAAGACAAGAGACATCTTTTCATGGCAGTCTCTTCCCCTCTTCCCTAACACTGCTTCCAAGTGAGTTTCTATAGGTCCCACCACACACTTTTGCACTGTCAACAAAAAGGCTGCCATTGCAAGAACTGAAGTTTTCTTTGTTTTCAGGTGACTGGCATGTTGGTGTTTGCCCTGGATAGGCCACAGTAGAAATGAAGATGTTCACAGGATAATGCCAAGTAGCACAAAACAGCAGTTCAAAAAGAGAACGGAGATGACTGAACACTGCCTGCACTAAGAGTTTTCACATCAGGGTAGTTGCTGTCAAGCCCTCAGCATGAGTGACTGGTGTAGCAACCGCATTCAGAAGAATTAGAAATTAAAGTTTATGTAGCTTTCCATTCATATACCATGGTTAGACGAAAACCAGCAGTTAAAATAAGAAGCGTATCAGCAATGTGGGTAGGCTAATTAATTCCTCACCACTACACCTCGCCATGTGGTGAGTCAACAGGAAATTCTTTCTGAAGTACAGCCATTTTCCCCAAGGACAGTGTGATGGTAGAACATTGCTCTGCGTTGGGTTCGAGCTCAGGATGCAAATATACGTACAGTTTCTGCTGGTATTTTAGCTCTTGAATATGTTCCTCGATGCATATCCTAAAACAGTCTGGAACAAATTACTTCAAAGGAGCAGAAGACAAAAAAGTGATTCCTGAAATGACCTGAACTTAGGCTCTAAAACCTACATATTCCACCTCAGAGCCCTAGCTGTATTCTCAAGAAGAGCCACAGAGTGGCAGTTCCCAGTCTTCAATTAGCTCTTTTAAACATACCCACAGTGTGGAACAACCTGTCTTTCCCATTCCCAATGTGTTATACTATGAGCAAACATGTCAGTACTCACTTCCCCATGCCCCTCTGTCTGTGACCTGTCAAAATTTCCTGCTCCAGAATCATCACCCAGCTCCCACCCGCTCCGTTTCCCCAGTCTCTTCCCCGAGCTGTCAATGGGATCTCCCACCTCTGCTCCACAGAAGACAGTTGCAGTGAGTTCCTTCTTACTTTCCACAAGCCCTACCCAAGTGCCAGTGGTGCCCTTGCCCAGTTTGCTACCGATTAGAGGGAGCTGGCCTTGTGCCTCCTAAGCCTGCTGCTCGTTGAACCTGGCACTGCTGCTCTGTCTCTTCCCTTTGGAAAGCCTTCATCTCTTGGTCAGCCACCTGCAGCATCCAGGCGGGGAGTGCTCAGCAGCACACTGCCGCTCTGTGGAACCACCCCAGAACTTTCAGTTCTCTCAGTCTTCCTAGAATCTGCTTATTCACAAGATCCTTCTTCATCTGTGAGGCTATCCGCGGGGTTAAGAAAGCATGAATATTGCAGTTTTACAACCAATTTGCTCTGAAGATACTAAAACTGCAATCTGATCCCAGAACTTTGCCTTCCTGCCAAAATCTCCACTTTCATCCTCTCCCCCAAAATCCAGACATGCTTCAGAGCTGACAGTTATATTTTCATGGACCTTTCTATATCTTGTTTTGGATCAGGGATTCACAGCACTTTTTTGCCAAATATAGGACTGCTGCCTACACAGCAACAAAACATTTGGAGATGTGACATAAAAGTCAATATAGGAAGGTGCTTAAAAAGACTACAGACTTCTGACAGAAAAATATTGCCAACAAAAACTGTCCATGTAACTTGGTATATTGGACTGTGTTGGACAAATGGCTCATCTGTTAGCTTTTATTTCCATTTAAAGATAGTGTAAGTACAACAGGAGGAATTCTGAGCTGTCAGATAAACAGCTGATCTCACAACAAATATAAGACAGCACCCCCACCCCTCTTATTTAGAAAAAAAGAAAAGAGATAGAGAGGTTATGTCAGTGATAAGCACAGAAATGGGTGCACAGCAGGTTTGCAGCATGAACCCGTTGTGGATTTTGCCATGATTCTGAAGTAAAGCAGAGCGTTCCCATTGTCACAATTTTAGTTGGCTTTTGTGTGCATGTGTGCGTGTGTAGTTTCTTCTCAGAAGTTGGTCCAAAAATTTTACAATTCCTTCTGCAGATCAACCCAACTCCATCCCTTTGGAATTCAGACTTTCTTTGTTCATAAATTGCAAGAACTGTTTATAGTCTGACTCCAAACCTATTGAAAGCAATGGCTAGTTTCCAACTAATATCAAAAGGATCTGGATAAGTATAGAAAGATCCACTTCAAAATATGTATTGCTATTGTTTTTATGAATCACTTCAGAGGAAGTAAAAATCTCCATTAATCCGCTACCAAATATGAATGACAACTATTTCGTACATTACATGGAAAAAAATGGACATTTACTGAAGGGCAGATAGGTCCCTTTTTCAAAAAGTATTCTTTTGTATGTCATTTCTACTGTCGGCTCAGAACACTTCAGCATGTGGAAGAGCAGTAGGTAAGTCTATAGTCCTATTAAAAAGCTAGGAATAAAAAGGGATCTGTGAAATGGCTGAATAATGAATACGAACATTATCTGTATCTAATTTGCAAGGTTAATACCTTAATTAATAATTTAAATTAATTTCTTCTACTTCAGTGATACTTCTCAGGAAATATTTATTCTGCACCTGCTAAAAGCTGCCTCCTCCACAACTTCAGCTAAATGAATATTGTGAACGAAAATATTCTATTCTCTCATAGAGGGTTAGTAACGCAGCCTGTTATTAAGGTTGCCTGACACTTTCCATTCTAAGACTCTGCTTCCAATTGCTTGTAACTTTGCTAGACTCTAACTGATTGCCTGCCAGGTGCTACTTCAAGATGACATTCTTGGAAGGTTTCATTCAAAACAGTTCAGTCAATTAAGAAATTAAGATATGGAAAGAACACTGATTTCCTGCACTGAAAGTTTTATAGCAATATTGTTCTAGGAGTTGCTTTAAAGGAAGACTTAAGTTGGCAGAAAGTCTTTCAGTACTTGAGCAGATTTGCATGTAAAGTTGATGGAGTCAGTCTGATATTACTGGTTATGTGCTACGGCAGTGACAGGTCATTTCTTAAAACTGTCTTTGCTTCTACAAAAGATTGGGATGTCAGACAGGAAAAAGTGTGCTCTGCAATATTTATTCATTTATCTTTTATTCAGTAAGGTTATTTTTTGTCTCTGAAGACCATATTCCCTGACCAGTTATACTGTTTTCATTTCACAATGAGCTGCCTCTCCCCGTGCAGGAGAAATGAGAGCGGTCCAGATGGACTGATAGAGCAACAGCTCCTGCATCCACACTAGGTGTTTGGTTTTCAGATGCGCTCCTTTCCTCAGGGACACCACGGGGTTCTGGCCCAACAGTTCTAGCCTGGAAGTGCAAACATCATTGCTAAGCAACCCAACTTTACCTCATAAATAGTTGCATGTGAACCTGGTCAACAAAAAAAAAAATTGTAGGGTGGTTTGATGGTACATGTGCAGGGACTGCAGCCTGCTCAGGTGCCCTTAGTGCCTCTTTCACCACCCAGCCCACGCTGGCCTTTTGGAGTAGGTAACTTTGCTTCCTGTGGCCAAGTAGTGCAAATGCACAAGTGCACAGATAGAGAAAAAAACATGGAAATTATGTTGATACCAAGCATTCGTATATCGTTTTTCCCATACCAACTCTCAGATGTGGTTATATTTAGCGACTCAAGCTTAGCTGTGCTCTGCCCCCAGGATGCGCTCGTTTTTCTCTGCGTGTGTGACAGGCTGTGCAAAGCTCACCCTGCGGGCAATGCTGGCAGGCTGGGCAGCTGCGAGGGAGGACAACGTGGAGAGGAGGGTAGAGCTTGTCACGGGCTTCACACTGAGGACATCTGCTTTTTCCCCTTGCTAATCATCAGCAACTGGCAAGGACCTTGCTTCCCCCTCTCACAGCCGCAGCTGAGGCACAATGGTCCTACACAAACCAGTGCCCACAGCCTTTCACATCTTCTCCTGTTCCTGCCTGGAAGCATTTGCAAAGGTGGAGTGCATCCTTCTCTGGTGATGTTTTGTGCTGCTCAGAAACAACAGGTCTTGATACCAGGTGGAATTTTTCTACAGGGCTTTTATTTGGCACCAGAGTCGGAGACGATGTTTGTGGCGTCTCCTGCCTTTCATGATCTTCATTTCAGGTCTCCTGCAGCCCCAGGTTGGCTCTGTTAGCTGTCTGGTTTCAGAGTATCTCAGGAAGGCCAGGAGATGGGGGCTATGAGAAACCAGCAACCCATCTAGCTATATTTAGGGGGTGTGGAGGGGGTTACTTTGGAGCAGTCTCATCTGGTCCCACAAAACCACTACCCGCACAGGCCTTCAGGAAGGTGGACCTCTAGTAGCAGGTTCTAGGAGGGCTTTTTAGATACCCATGAGCAAACGTGGGAAAACATCTAGCATAGAGTAGACTCTTTTTAAAAAGTGCTCTTCACCCTTGAATGTCCCCAACAGAGCCATTAGAATGACCCTGGCTGGCCTGGACCATCTCATCACCAGTGATAAATACAGTGTCTCAGAGTAGGAGCAGCACTATGCCTGTCCCCATGCCCTGGCCAGCTGTGCAGAAGAGGTCTCTTTGCTAACAAAATTTTCCCTACAGAGGATGAGCACCAAGCGAGATGCCGGATCCTTCCAAAGCAATGGCCATTGCATGTATAGTAGCCAGACTGTCTGAAAGACAAACTAGTCCGTGGTGAGGACACAGGGGAGGGAGGGTCTGACGAGGAAAGGGTGTGCCAGGAGCAGGA
This sequence comes from Chionis minor, assembly GCA_013398295.1. Taxonomy (NCBI): domain Eukaryota; kingdom Metazoa; phylum Chordata; class Aves; order Charadriiformes; family Chionidae; genus Chionis; species Chionis minor. Next base: position 64,404 of record VZSF01001342.1, read on the forward strand.
GGTGAGGAGAGCTCGTGAACATCACGTGTTGCCCGCACTTCACGCCACAACCTGTGCTGAGCTGCGCTTTTGAAGTGCCCTTGCCATCAGGCTGACATCTGCTTCACAATCAGGATGCACTTGTGATCTCAGGGATGCTGCACCACCCTGCCCCACGGCCAAACCCACCTGCCACTGCTGCCGGTGGGGCAGGGGCAGCATGAGGAGACTGCGGGGCTGAGGCCGCAGGTCCTCTGCGCACCGTGCAGCACAAGCAGCTTTGTGCTAGCAGACAAAAGCCATCCCTGTTTCTCCGCCGATGCATTACTGTGTATGTTTCCGGTGGCTGTGGGCTGCGTTAGTCCCTGTAATAAGCTGTAAAGCTGGTCGGGCCATGTCCCCTGGCTGGTGGGAGGCAAGGACGTGTTTGGGCAGCCGCCACCGTGCATGGCAGCTGCTGTGGGAGACAACGGCGCCCGGCAGAGCTGTGCTTTACTGGAAAATGCTGTCAGCATCAGGAAGGGCTTGTCAAATTTAGGTCAGCCAAAAGCTGCTCTGCAGGCAGGGGGGGAGGAGGAGGACCTGCAACGTGGGTGCAGTTCTGGTGTTAGAGGGGAGGAGCAGGACAGTGGGACAAGCACGGGCAGGCTCTGGCCCTGTGGCACGCATAACTTTCCCGATGGCGTGGGGATCTCCATGGGGAGCCCTTCCGGCTCACCACAAAGAACCTCCTGATGTTGGCCCAGGAGTGCAACAAAGGCAGGGCACCACAGGTGACCTTCCCTGCTCAGGTCAGGGTTAAGGTTAAGGATAGATTTAGGGTCAGAGTTCAGGTTAGGATTAGGGTCCTGTCAGCTGGGGCCTCATGAAGATTACTTGGGATCACTGCTGAATAGTGAGGGGGCTTAAGGAAAAGTTCCTGGGATAAATCCAAGAAGAAAAACTGTAGAAAGAGGATCCTTGACGAGATACCAGTGCAATTTTAAAGAGTATGAGGAAAGTCAGTGTTTAAGAGAAACTGAAGATTATGGATCAAAGCAACAAAACTGCAACAGCAGGAGGGAGGTTGCACCTATATCTTCTGAGAATTGGATACTGAATGTTCTTTGAACTAGCTAAGGCTGTACTGTCTTGTTAGCCAAGTTTCTCAGGTCCTCGTGTGTTCCTGAAAAACTGAATGTAAGGAATAACTTGTATAATTACGTTGCTGACATAACTGTGGATTGTTGCCAGTGTTGAGTTAATGATGGGGTTAATGATGCTAGTTGAAAGAAGAGTGGTGTTGGGGGGAATTTCTGAAGTGTGAACTCGTGGGCTGTGTCTGCTTTTTTCTTTTTCTTTTTCTTTAACCTGACGCATAGGCAGAATGTGTCACTAAGTTTTTTTATGACTAGAAAATGAGATACTAGGACAAAACCTGGTGTCTGATAACACCTATGATCAAATGTGTTCACCTGTGCTAGACTGATCTAAAATCAGATTTTCACATTGGGAGCTTAATGGCATCATTATTCCCCTGTCACGTGTATGTGTGGTGAAGTGAGCTCTGCGTGCCGTGAAACTATTCACAAACCAATCCTTATCATGAGATACTACTGCTGCGATATGGCGTAGGCTAATGCAAGTAATCAAAGGGAAGACGAGAAGACTGTCCACAGGCAGAAACAGCTGGTCCATGTGACAAGCCCAGACTATGTGATGTCTCCCTCTTACCTTCCAGAAGTACAGAGCACTGCCAAGGAGTGGCTGTGCTTGCCTGCCCGGCCCCGGCTTTCTCGCTTTGGGTAGTGCCAGAGTACAAGTATGTTCAGTGGATACAGAGCTGAGAGAAAAGGAGGTCGTTACGTCTTTCTGGTGGGGAACATACACTCTCGCGATGGTGTTTCAGCTGCACGGTCAAGCTGAAAAGGCAGGAGGGGGTATTTGCTAAGACCAGAGAAACAGCAATATGGGAGAAGCAGCGTGAAGTCAATTTACAAGCCTCTGTTTTCATATTGCTCCTTGAAGCCATAGATTCTTCCGATTTTTACATCATTTCATACACTTGGTAGTGACTACACATATAGATTTCAATAATCAAATAAAAAATCCATGCCAGAGAAATAGTTATTCAAAAGCTTCTTAAAGTGATACTGGCCTTACCTAGTCATTGTTACTTTTAGTTTCTTCATGTGGTCTTTCTGTAGCCTATTCTATTTTGATTCATGTGGGGGTTTTTTACACTACTTTCAGCTATCTGCTCTTTACTATATGCATTATTCTAGCCATGTCCAGTGCAGAAAATAAGTTCGTTCCAAGCCCAGTTGTTCTGTCACACCAAGGGCTATTTGTTACACAAACATCTGCATTCAGATGCACTTAATGACAACCCTGTCATATGGCTGGTGCTTGTAGTGCTCTCGGAACCACAGTACTGTGCTTAGATTCCAACTAACTTAATTGCACGAAGCAAAGAACAGAAAGAGCAGAACTTGGAAACTAATTGTTTAACAGGTCTCCACAATCTCTTATTAGAGGAACCAACACAACAGACGTTAAAACAGCCCTACACCTAATATTGATTTGTTTTCCAGCTGGTTCTTACTTAACTATGTCTTATGATACATCAGTGAGTCACCAATATATTATTTATGAAAGCAGGACGCATTTAAGTTATATTTAGAATGCAAGCATATCTTACTAGAAATATAATATTTAGCAGCTCGTGGAAGGAATACAGAGCAGAGCAATTACTGCTTATGGGCCTAGTTTTTACAAGGTGAAAAAGAGGGTAGTCAGTTATATGCTTTTATAGACTGCGTAAAATACTACCAGAGCAAAGAGGAAAGATATTACTTTATCTACGTTGGTGTTTGTGACTACAGAAAGTACGCACATTAATCTTTTTTTGGTTTATAAGTGATTGATAATGAGATTAGGTCTCTTAGAGTTATAAAACAACCAAAGAACTATGATACATGGTGAATTATACAATGTTAAGTTGTATTATGGGAAAATCTCTACGGCAATTTTAGGCATTTCTGTCACAGGATGCTTAGCAGTGACTTGCAGTGACCTGTCTCATTATTTGCTACCCGGTACCACTAAACAAATAGTGCTGGATCAATTATTCTTGTACTTTTCCCATGTAAACTGTGATCTGTCAGGAAATTAAATGCCTCTGAAATGTATTTAAATGCAACATGAAATATATTAACGATGCAAAGGCACGTAAAAGCTGAATGTTATGTGTATAATTCTGTTAGTGTACTTCAAGAGTTACAGTGCGTTGTGACTCTTTAAAAATAGTCTCCCAGTGGAGCACCTTCTAGTAAGGCACAAGATGAAGGGTTAAATGAGGGAAAATTGGTCCAAAGTGCCTTCCTATACACTGGACTGAGGGTGAGGGGGAAGAAGGAAGAGTTGGTTGGTTCTTTGTCAATGTTAGTGACGAAAGAAAACCTGAGAGCAGCAGTCTTGCAGAAAACATTTCTATAACTTAAAAGCTCTAGAGATGCTCAGCAATATGACTGCATCTTCCTGTATTTGAACCCCACATAGAGCTGGCAGGGATTATTTTGCATTAGGGGTAATATTTCTGCCTTCAAGCTGCATCTTGTTGCTTAGAAGAATGTGAGTCTGAATGAATGAGATCTGGCCTGGCATGTGCTGTATAGGCTCAGTGCAAATGCACCTTTCCTTCTAAGAGATTACCTCTGACAAGATTAAAGAAGGAATAACTCTTCATTACTATCAGAACAATTTTTTCCCTATGTATTTCTGTTCAGAGTATCTCAAAAATATGATGATTATTCAAAATTTGTGCATTAGAGGGTTAAATATATTTTCTCTTGGCATATGTCAAGTAATTCCTGTTACTGAAAAGAAAAGAATTAAAGCTATATGCAGATTTCAAAGCAGGCAGTTATGGGAAATTATCAGTGTCTAGTAAATTCCAGTATGAATTATTCATTAATATAATACCTATGTAAAGTAACTTTACATACTGCTTCCACTGATCAAGATAGTTTGAAATTAGTCTTACAAGAGGAAAATTTGTTATTCATTGAATAAGTCACTAAAGCTATGAGAGATGATTACGTATGGGATTGTAATTCTGTAAAGTAGTGCATTCAATAATTAAAAGTCATGCTGTAGAATTATATGTTCATGGTATGTTACTACACCAGGTTTTACATCACTGTGTAACATGTTGTTTTCAGTTCGTACCATTTGCCAAAGGAAAAACTGATGAAAAAGGTGTCTCTCACCTTTCTCATATAAATAAAAGAGAAACACACTGTTTGAACTGTTTATGTTCTCCTTGAGGGAACTATACACATATTCACAAATCCTGTGAAACATTATTTATTTGTAATTCACTCACGGTACATGTCTCTAGACATTCTTGGAAAGAAGAAGGAAAACACTTTAGGCTGACACTTCACATGCACAAAGAGTTAAGACATAACTTGTCACTAAGTAGGAGACTGTCATAGGGTGGATCAGTTGCTTCAAATAATGTTGAATCTGGGAATGTGTTGGACTTTGTGAAACTATCCATACTGAGGAGGGAGAAAGAGAGAGAGACTTGCAACATTCGCTGTGAGATTTCACTAAATAATGCAGAGAATTAGACTCATGCTTCAAGTCTATGATCACCTTCATGTATGAAATGGAAAAAGCATGGTGTTGCATGAAAGGTGTAAAGTACTGAGAGCTTAGCTTTAAAACAGGCACTAGATAAAGTTCCACGTGTAAGTACTGCAATGCAAAGATGCTTTGAAATAAGTGTCTTTGTACTGGTACTTTGTTAGCATTAATAGAATTGTAACTTTCAGCAAATACCAAGTTTGTACTAATGTACCTTATTGCCAAAATATGGCTTATTACTATGGAAGTTTAGCATTCGTGCTACAAAGCTCACCAGGCTTTTAAAAATGCAGGCATATTCCCGGGAACAATGTAAATATGATCTTTCCAAGTTTGACTCTGAAATACTAGTTCTGCAATGTCCGTTTTCATATTTTAGGTGTGCTTGATGGAGCTGAATGCTACTGAATAAACTGCTGATCTGTCGTCCTTGGTTCACTGATTCAAGCCCACAATGAATTGCTGAGTAAAGCGAAGGGTTTTTCAGGTCAGGCCACATTGCATAACAACTGAAAGTTGCCCATGACAGAATCTCTGCACATAAACTGTGTCTAGCCAGAGTAAATACAGAGGGGCCCTACAGGTTTTGTCTCCTGGTTACCAGTCAGGACCGGAGCTCCGTTCCCCCTGCTTTTCCAGTGCTGTTGTCTGTGCTAACTGTATTACAGCTGTCACAGATATGTTGGTTCTGCTGCAGTCATACTTCTATCCTACTGTCATCAGGTTATAGCTATATTTTCCTTTGCAGTACTGTTTGAGTTCTTAGAGAAGCGACTTCTTTTTTATCTACAGTGTTAAAGCTTAGGGGCAGCCTGGGAGTGTATCACATGAGGTTTTGCTGAAAGCCACTGTAATGACAAAATTAAGCATGGGAATTACTCCACGTACATTTGCAAATGAAGTGTAATGTCTCACACGCATGCTGCACCTGCTGTCATCCCAAGCCACGCGCAGGACGCCCCAGGCCACTCTGAGGATGTTCTCCACAGGCCTTCAGCACCACTCTCAGTTTCTGTTCTGTACCAACATCACTGTCGTCCTGTCAGGCAAGCCTAGATGAACAGGGAGACAGTGCCCTTAGTTCCTATACCACCCACTACTGGGACAGATTAATAGCGTTGCCTGATAAGTCAACTATTCCTCCCCTCCTAGCTAAAGGACCTAGCTAAAGTGCCAGGCTTGAGACAGACTATTGGTTTAAAAGTACCTATTTTGAAGCAGGGAGATTTGAGATCAAAGCAAGACGCATGCTCTACACAGAGCTTACGGTTATGGGTGCAAGTAAAGCTTGGCTGCGGAGGGTCATGCTTAGTAGTGCCTTTCTCCAAGTCCCTTGCCTTGCCATGCCAGCCTACTCGTCCTCATTCCCAGATGTGCAGCAACCACATGTTAGGCTGTCTAAAACTTTACTGGAACAGTGGCTTGAGACAGGGAAATTCACCCTTCAGATCAGACTTGCGCACCTTGGTTCTAGTTACCTACTGTATCTTGGGCTCTCCAAGGCAGGCAGGCAGTAGTGCTGATGTTCCTTGTGCCAATGGAGATGACAAGCTGATCAGCAAAGTCTGTGTGCCCGAAACTCATTTCATCGTGACTTCATGGTGTGTTGCTAATGCAGGTCCTCCTAGATCACAGTGGATGAGTACAGAGTGCACGTCTCTTTGCCACCTCAGATAAACGTTGGTATGCCCTGCATTATCTTTCTTCTTACAGCTATAAAGTCAGTAGCATTAAAGAGTCAGCATGTGTCGGAGCTGATGGTGCTTGTCCTCTGTAGGACTTTAGCATCCCTATGCAGATGACTACTGGTCACACAGAAGTTTTAGTAAAGTGTTAGTAAATACGTAGCAGTGAAGCATCTGGACTGTAGACTTCACCTAAGGGAAGTCTTGACAACTACTGCTTCACTATACTCTTGCAGGAACAGATCAAATACCAGTTCTGCTGAAGCTAGAAGACCCCACAGTGTGTTTTGCATTCAAATCCACACGCCGCTGTTTAGCTGCTCTGCAACAGAAGCTGTCCTGAACAGTTAGGGATGGGACAAAGAAAGGAAACAGCTCATGTAGGATGTCTGAGAAAACACACAGACTCCACTGTGTTGCGCTATTTGAGGTGCATTTCATTGCTTGTGAAAACACCAAACTTCCTCATACCTACCTATGTTGTTCAAGCAGTGTGTGTGACCCATGAATATCCTGGAGTCCTCAGTCTTCTCTCTGATGGGAAGGAGGGAAGGGGAAGTCTGTCCTGTGGCTTGCTGTATCCAGAGTGTGTGCAGGGCACAGCATCTGTCTTTGCAGAACTTAGCAGCTCACTTGTATCCACATGTTCACCACAGCTCTGGTGCTCCCCTGTTTCAGAGACACACGGACACATTTGTCCTGGCTCACAAACCCTAATCACCAGCAAGCCTGGCTTGAAACTCACCGGCCATCGTGGACTCACACAGCAACACTCACTCCAGTTGGTGACACATGAGCCTATGACCCACAGTCTGACCCCAGCTGCTGCACACAGGCTCCTGCACACACAAACACACACGTGGACAATAGAGAGCCCCTCACCCAGGAAAAGAGTTAGAAACGGAGTTTAATGTAAAGACAGACTGCTCAGACCAGGTTCTTTCCCCATGCTTGTTCATCCTCAAACCACCATGTTCATTTCATTCCTCCATCTTTGGTTCCTCCCCTAAACATATCCAGTAACAAGTCTCACACAATCTCAGAAGGCTCCCCCCACATCCCATAATCAGTGCCATCCCCCAGGGCAGGGGTGTGTAGTGCCCTGGAAATCCACCCCCAGGGACTCACCCAGCCCCTGGGGCTGGTGCTCTCCTGGGACAGCCCTGGGGGGGCCAGGGCAGGGTATTAGTTATTTCCCCCGCCCCTCATATTTTTCTCATGGTCTTCTCAGAAGCAGACTTCATGTTCAAGGTGTGGACACATCAAGCAGAGGGGAGGGAGAAACACGCAAATCTGTCCGCTTTCCATTTTCTCAGATTGATCCTTAGGAGCAGTAGCTCAGGAAACGTAGGAACTTAGAAAAACTACCTCTACCGAATTAAGCTTTCAGACCCTTACTTCTCTAAATTTCATAAATACGGCAGCAGAGGTATCATTTGTCTTTTAGCTGTGCTCTTGCGTAACAAACGCCTGAGGCTAAAAGCACAGAACTTACACAGCATATGTCAATGGCATTTTACAGCAGAAAAAGTGTGAATAAGAGCTTTCCCATACTGAGATTCTGGCTATTTAGATTGATTTTCTTTACATCTCTTTTGGTTTTTTTAAACAACACTGATATGTATGTTGTTTATTCTTTGATTTCACACCCCTCTCCCAAATGAAGTACTGGCAAGCTAACAAATGAATGGAAGCTTGCTCTTCCTTACAAGCTGCACTGAAAGACATCTCAGAAACAAAATGTTTTATTTAAATACCATGTATTCTGTAAGGCATGCTACACCTTTAGGCTAAAACAAAGCTGCAACACATTTTTTTCCGTCCTTCATAGTGTTTACTTGTTAATCTGTGCCAGCTAGCAATCGCCAGACAATGACTGTGCCTGGTCTGGGAGAAAACATGACACTTTTCCCAACAGAAGGTAAAGGAGAGGCCACCATGTGGGCATGAGCCCCGCCGTGCCACCTGGGCCAGAGAGAGGGCTCGGCCCCTGCTTAGTTTACCGCTACAGACAGTATTCTGAATTTTATATGGATGAACATGGCTGGGTGAATCATAGAATCATAGAATCACTTGGGTTGGAAGAGACCTTCAAGATCATTGAGTCCAACAATAAACCTATGCCAAAACCACCCCTAAACCATGTCCCTCAGCACCACGTCTACCTGTCTTTTAAATACCTCTAGGGACGGCGATTCCACCACCTCCCTGGGCAGCCTGTTCCAATGCCTGATAACCCTTTCAGTAAAGAAGTTTTTCCTAATATCCAACCTAAACCTCCCCTGGCACAACTTGAGGCCGTTTCTTCTTGTCCTATCGCTTGTTACTTGGGAGAAGAGACTGACCCCCACCTCGCTACAACCTCCTTTCAGGTAGTTGTAGAGAGCGATAAGGTCTCCTCTCAACCTTCTCTTCTCCAGGCTAAACAATCCCAACTCTCTCAGCCGCTCCTCATAAGACTTGTTCTCCAGACCCCTCACCAGCTTCGTTGCCCTTCTCTGGACACGCTCCAGCACCTCAATGTCCCTCCGATACTGCGGTGCCCAAACCTGAACACAGCACTCAAGCTGCAGCCTCACCAGTGCTGAGTACAGGGGCACGATCACTTCCCTGCTCCTGCTGGACACACCATTCTTGACACAGGCCAAGATGCCATTGGCCTTCTTGGCCACCTGGGCACACTGCTGGCTCATGTTCAGCCGAATGTCTTAAAAGGTAGGAGATAGAAGTTTTAATTCTTGCAGAGAGAAGAGGTCACTGAATTTTCTGCTTCCCATTTTGAGAATTTTAGCCTTTTAGCTGGTATAGAAACCAAGGAAAGGACTGAAAAAACAAAGCAGAAAGTAACAGTGGTGGCAAAGGTAGTGAGATGACGATACGACAGACACAGAGGCATTTGGGGAGCTGCCCTGTCCTGCTGCAGTTGGTATAGCAAGTGCCTGGTGAGAACATGCGGAGTAGCGGGGCTTGGGACTCTGTCCATGCTTTAGGACCTGATCCAGCTAAGCTGTAAGCAGATCCTTTTGTGAAGAAGCAATTCCATTTATGTTGGGCAATTTAAGTAAAATATTAATAAGGTCAGTCAGGACTGTACAAGAATTATCTGGATTTTTCAAGGCCACAGCTATGTGCACACATGCTGAATTTTGTATCAAATCTTCTTTGGAGAGGGCCTTATTCTGCTCAGACCCAGTGGTTCCTGGGACAGACTCTCATCCCTCATCTGGGATGGCTGTTTCTCCTTGACCCAATCTGATTCAGCCATCCAATACTGGTTATACTGAAATGCAAATTACTTGCTTTCATGAAGTTACTAAACTAAGCAAATGACTCTTCATTAGTAATAGTCCCTATTCATTACATACATGAAAACTTTTGTGTCATTCATAAATTCTCTCAATGATTTTTCTTCCTTTCTTTTCTGACAAAAATGTTAAATAGCATACATTTCAAATCAAACCCCTGTAGGAAACCTCTAGACACATTACCACACAAGCATTTTCTCTTTACAACCTCATTTTAAAAGCCATTAGCTAGCAAGTTTTGAATGTATCTAATATTTTCAGGCTAAGTTTATAATTTTGATTGTAGTTTCCTAATAAAAATGTTATAAGCTATTAGGGCAAATGCCTGACAGAATTTTAAAAAATGAATACATTACTGATATTATTTATCGACCATATATGTAATCTAAGAAAAATATCAAGTTAGTTTGAAAAGATTTCCTTTTCATAAAATAAAGTTGATATTAAGAAGAGGGGAATAAATTTATTTATTAATGATGATGTCAAACATTCTACTATTTGCCCAGGACTGAGGTTTGATGGGTAGTTTGCCCTTTTAAAATATTGGCTTAAGATAAGCTTGTTTTCAGCTCTCTGTGATTTCCCCTGTGTTTTAAACTTTATTAAAAATCAAAAAACTTTATTAAAAATCAACATGCATAGTGGAGAAAGCTTATTAGATGCCTTCTTTTCAGTGGTTTTACATGCATGTAGTTCAGGCCTCTTGGTTAAAAAAAAATAAATGAAAAAAATAAAGACAAAAGAAAAAAAAGCTTTACTAGCTGCTGTTTTCACATTTTTCAGGAGGCTGTTGGAATGGAACTTCTCACTTCCACTCTTTAATCAGCTCAGTTTTCCCTTTCACTTGTGGAGTGATGTTAGGGTGTGCTTGTTAAAATCAACTCCAGTTCTCCTCTGTTATTACGAACCCTTTTCCCACCATCTGTTCAGACATTCTACCATTAATGGCGTTCATAATTATTCTTTGTTTTCTGAAACAAAACCATCATGTATAGATAAGAATGTGTGTGCTTCTGTGTATAGATATATGTGCAGTAACACATTAATTATGCTATTAGTTTGGATGCTGTTCTGTTTGCATACAGCGGACATAATGAAGGTGTGATCACTTGCCCATGCACTCTGCCAAAATTTTGTTCCGTGATCAATCTCTCTTCACCTCACCGTGCTCCAAGAAAACCCATCGGGTCTCGGAAGGAGAAGTGCTGCAGGCGGTGTGCTGAGGACCTCGGGAATAACAATGGAGGAAGAGAAGGCAGCGCACTGCGATTGATTTACCAAACAGCCATTCTGAGCAGCCTTCTGCAGCTCCTAGCTCAGACACATGGGTTTGATCATTTTAGAGGTATAAATACGTATATATATAAAAATATGCCTTAGATTATATAATACAAAAAATATAGGCCTAATATTACATTGCAAGAATATTCCGGATTAATATTACTTCCTAAAAATAGATTATTTTGCACCATTTTTAAGTTGTTTTCTATGAGCAAAAATATACGGCTTTAGTTTATCACGGGTGAGGGGCAATATATTTAAGCCACTGGTTCCTTATTTTGACAGAAAGCGAGCCTGACTTTTACCTCGAGCGTCTAGGCATTCTTAAAAAGAATAGAAAATGGTGGGCTGCAGAGAGAGCGGGGGGTGTAACACTACAAATTGAAACGCCCTTACAAACAGGTAGAGGAATGTTTCCCTTTTATGTCTGCATTTAGAAGAATTACAGACAACCAGAGTTGAATGCTTCACTCTCCTTTGAGCATTTCACGGTCTCCCTTATAGGATACAAATTGGCACAATAAAAAAAGACTTTACCTGAGTAACAGTTACAGATTTGTCTTTGTCCCACCCTCATCCAAACTCTTGTCTCCGTTAGTGTGTTGGTAAATATAAATGAGCACTGCTCCATCTAACATCAAGCTGGTTTTCTTCCAAAGAAAAGAGATTAACAGTGGCCAGCTACATTTTTTATATAAAAGAATAGATTATTTGACTCCAGCCAAATGCACGCATAATGAATAGCATATCAAAACTAACCGTGCAGTAACTTTTCCAGAAATCAATGACACCACCGTTGTATCACTTCATACATCAGAGATCTCATTGTGTTTGAACCACCAAAAATATTGGTAAGGAATACATTTCTGTATTCCAGAAAAGGAATAAAGCTCAAACAGGAGGGGATCTTTAAACAATTTTTTAAGGGGAAGCACAGCACTCTTAGGACAGCCATAAAAGGGGATATGATCGATGTATTACCTAGAAAAAAACCACAGGTGATCCTTCTCAGATACATTTCACACCTAAATCTTGTTTCTGTTATTATACAGTGTGAGGCCAAATCTCAAGTGTTTTCTGTGTCATTCTACGCTATCTAACCTCCCACTAAAATGGTACATCCAAATTACAACACAGACATGTGACAGTTTATTGAAATGCAGGGTGTTAACTCTTCCTGCACGTGTATCAGTCACACCGATCAGCATGACCTGTGTCTACTATTATATGCTTTCCTTCGGAAGCATCGTGCTGAGCTCCATCTTTCACTACATTTCCACCCGAGTTTCTGATAAAACAATCTAATCAGCTAAAACAAGATTATATGGTAACTGCAGATGCATAGCATGGACATTTGATCCCTACAGGATTTTTCTATCAAACTCATTTGGTTTCTCTCATTAATCTTATTGAGATTGTTCTGCAATAAAGAAAGGATGTAATCTGCCACTGACAAATTGCTTCAGACTCTTCAGTTCCCGTATCTTTCTTTTCAGAAGACTTTTCCCTCCATGTTTCTTCTGCTTACTTAAATAAAAAACAAGCTGAGGGAAAACAGATTTTGAAGGTCTCTTCATAAGCCTTTATAAAAAATGAAGTAAAGACAATTCAAGTATTTCTCACACATCCTCAATCATGGGTTTTGACATTTTAGTTTCCAAGCTTTAGGCGCCTCCCATTCTCTGTGTTTTGGTCCTGTTGGTAACTTCTTGGACATCATAAAGACCTGTTCCTTTGCATTATCTGTACTTGCTGATAATGAGACAACCCTCAAATTGCAAACTTCTAGTTGCCTGGCTATTGAATAAAATCTGAAGCCCTAAGCTGGGTAGAAGACAGAACAAAGTGGAACTTATTGAGCCCAAAATGCTAGAAGATAATTTGTTTAACATCGCCAAAAAGGAGAAATACCTCATGTCTCAACTGAATGCTCCTCCGTACGCTCATCACTCTTTCTGAGTAGATGGGAGCCTCTTCCCCACCTCTCAGAAGAGTGCCCTGAGCAGCAGAGGTGGTGTGGTGTTCTGGAGTAGGACTCCTCTGCAAGACTATATTACTTGCAAGCAATAATTAAATACCCCTCTGGTATATGTGGGAGAGCAATTAAAAGTGAGTTTTGCTCCCCAGCCTGTTGATAAGGAAATTTGTGCAGAAATGGGAGAAACTTGTGTTGTGCACTTTGCTCCAATGCGTATTCAATCTGAAATACTTGTGGATTCATTAGCTGCAAGTATCCCCCGTCCCAGATGAATACCATCATTAGAGCAGTGAGTGACGTTCACGTTTTCACTGAATGGTCCATCGAGCTGTTGATTATTTCATGCAAAACGAAACAGCTTCTGCAAAAGAGACAAACATAGCACTTCACCTTAGACTACCCAGGAGTTTGATTGCTGGGTATCCTACGGGGAAGTGGGAGACGGGGATTCAAGGGCTGTCAGGCAGAGAAGGCAATTAGACCTTAGATTTTTGGGTGAGCGCTCAAGCTTTTTGAAAACAGGAGAGATGGCAACATCTCCTTCTTTTCTAGCTGTGTTCTTGCGTAAACCAAATCTGTTCAGGTTTTAAATCACCCCTTCACCCAAACAAAGTGTCTGTGCATCCTGGCAGGATCTGTGAAGATAAACTCAACATTGTAGTGGCTGAAAAGACACATCTTGTCATTGCCAGAACAGATCTGTAGGTAGAAGGAACAGTACTATCAAAACCTTGGGTAATTAGGGAGTTTGGACATTACCAGGTAGTGGCAGTAGCATAGTGAAAATTACTAACAGCCAGATTTTCTACTTAGTGAATGCTTTTATCGGAAGCTTCAATTTGCTGTACTCCAAACTCTAAATGTAGGAATAAAGTAGGGAAATGCTGTTTATTCCTAGAAGGTTATTTTGAAGTACTGAAATGCTTCACAGTAATGAAATTCCATAATGCATATCATAAATACAAATTTCTAAAGTAACTTCCTCTACAGGAAGCAGGAGCAGGTCCTATTCAGTGCAAAGTGCTGCGGCGCTTGTTTCTTTCATGATAGTTCAGATCCACTCCTTATCGAGAGCCCTAAGCTTAAAAGTTTTTAAAACATTTTGAGAGTTTTCTCAAGGGATTGTACTGACACCTCCTAAATCTTTGGCTTTATTTTTTCCTATTGAGCTAGTTTCAAATGCTGTAGAATGCATTATATCTGTAAAAAAGTCTATTGTAAATAAAGTCCAATCACACCTATTACTAAGCAACTGAAACAATTCCACAGGTTTTTGACTGTCAAGAGTAGTAATAAACAGTTAAATCTCTATTGACCGGTGTCCAGCACGAAAGGCTGTTGACAATGATGTTCAGAACAATCTTTTCAGAGGTTTACAAAATCATACATTGTGCTGGCATGTTGTCTACAGTTTAGAGCAGGTAAATCTTCCCCTTGCAATCTGTTGGTGGGTGAGAGAACCAGGTAGTGGGCCAGAAATGCTTTGTGCTTCAGCTACCAGCCCACCTCCCCAGTCTCTGCTCACCAGCCACCAGTCGTTTTCCTTCTGTGCTGCAAAGATGCTACAGGCGTGAATGCAGCCCAGGAAGGGTGAAACCAGCTTACGTGGCCATATCCTTTCTTACCACCATTGAGGGTATGCTGCAGCTCACAGCTCTAAAATGTTTTATCAGCTTAACTTTAGAAAGTAACTCAGCCTTGCCTAGCTTCAATTAAGCTTCTTTAAAAGGTAGCTGTCAAAAGAAATGTAGAGTAAAAGTAAGGTGACCTTATCCTTTCTTTGACATATCCTCTTATATAGCATTCGTCTTCGCTCCATCAAATATTTGTCTGATGCATATTCCTGTGCCAGAACGGCGTTTGCAAACTGCACGGTATTCAAACTGGCTTAGCAAACAGATTCACTATTCTCATCAGTCACCAGGAAACATTGTCTTGAAGTATACATTTTTTAAAATACACCAGGCTTTTGTCAGTAATCTGATAAGCTGTCATTGATTATATTCAGTAGAACACGTTATAGATACAATAGTCCCTTTGAAAGCCATCATCTTTCTCACCAGAAAAAAGTGAAGAGTATGGTGTGGAAAGGGAAGAAGGACTATCTGTTCTATTCTCTGGTTCCCTGAGAATCTTCAGTGGGGATTTTTATCTTCAGGTGAGTGATAGAGATATGGATTATCTTCGGATGTATTCTCTATTTTACCAGTTCTCCACAGGCAAGCCATCTACATTGTCACAGCAATTCAATACTACATACAGAGGTGTTAAATTTATGTTTCAGCTGCAGGGCCAAATGTGCAGGTGCCGTTGTGTTTCCTTCCAGTTTGTTTTGTAAGTGAAATTTATGCAATAGCAGCCTCGCTCTATCCGTTTCTCTCTGTGCTTTTCGACATCTTCCAAGGCAGGAAGATGGCACTAGTTTAAGAAAGGTGAATTTTATGTCATAGCCAAGCAGAAAGACCAAGGAGAAGAAAAATGGCTGTAGTGTCACCTCATGATTTCTCCAATGTAAGAGAATCCAGAAAGGAGAGCATAGCTATAAATTCTGCACATGACAGCAAATGTTTCGATTGGAATCTCATACTTTTGATCACAGTAGACAGAAATGCACAGGAAATCAGGCTTTGAATTCTACTTCTGGACTATTTGCTTGGATTACTTTGAAATTTTAAGGAAGCATACCATAAAAAGCCCAAGCACCTAAGATATTTTAAAAAAGATGGAAAATAAGTGTCAAGAAAAGTAGTAATTTCCACTTTGGTTTTGTCTAAATGTTGTAATTAAAAAGTGTTAGTATTAAATCTGTACTCATTGTGGTCTCCATTGCTATTCACACACAGTGTTCAGGGCCTGCTTGGATCTAGAGATGTGGGGTTAGACTATCTCTTCCACAATGGGCTGTTTTATAGAAGTTGGACACCTACTTAGGTAGCATTTATTAACTTAATTTGAACAGTACTGGAGAAAACACTGGTGCAAAGAACTCGGGAGTCTCCAGAATACCTTAACTTTGTGACAAGAACATGATGACTACTGAAGCTGTGCTCCAGCAACACTAAACAATAAAATAAAAAGCACCACAGGAAGCCATTGCTGAATGGAGACATAGTGTGTGCCAGCAGAGGAGTTTTTTTTTCTCCCTGAGATTATCACTATCCAAGTACCATTAATTTGACATGGCTGAAACTACACTGGCTTTTGCCTGTATAACTGTGTTCACATACAGCATGATTTTGGTTTTTCCTCTACAAATTTCTAATACAGCTGTGTTTAAAACTGTGTAATGTGGACTAAGCTTCTGATGTCTGAACACAACCCTCTCCCCAGATAACGTAAGCACTCAACCACCCCAGATAACGTAAGCACTCAACCACAAGCGCTACACCAGAGTGACAGTGCCCTGACGGCATGGCAATGCTGGCAGCTATCCGCCCTAGGTTCCTAATGCCTGTATCCAAAGGTTCTGCACACATGATCTCTTTTAAAGGAGAATGTCTCACTGGTAAAAGCAACATCATGTGTTTATGCCTCTGGGATACCTATCTTAATGGTAAATGACATTTCTTGCAGCCAAATCTTTGGTGTAGCCTAGAGTGGGTGACCAGATGACCTTTATTTGGGAGAACCATCTTCATTTTCAGTGAAGCATCCTGTTGTCCTGAGAAATGAAATGCAGAATGCCATTCACCTTTCATTCTGGCATGACGATACATCTCTTGAAAGCTTCTTTGTTTCAGTCAGCCTAGATATTCACAGCTTTGAATAATGTGATAACTCTAAAAACAACTACTTAGAAGCCTATTATACAATATCATGTCTACAAAGAGGAGAGAAGAATTTTCCTACAGAGAATTTTCTTGGAGAGAAACATATTCAATCACTCGCCACAATCTACATTAAGGCCTTTCTTTTTTACGTTTGGAAATCTCATCACCTTTCCATCCAAACTGTTCTTGTTTGGACAGGGGTTTTATTGTTTACATGTTTTACAGACATGGAAACTTACCATCTGAGGAGTCAGCCCTCTTATTGAAAACATACGAAAGCATAGCACTACTAAAATTGGACCTTACAAAGCTTCATTTGAAAATTCACCTCTAAATAGTTTGCCCAACTTCCCGTTAATCAGTGCCTGAGTCCGTAGCAGGCCTCCAGTTCAGAGCTTCAGGCTTTTGGGCCAGTGAGCTACCAATGCTCTCACACCTTCGCAATTTGCATGCCCCAAGCTTCTGCATGTCACATGCCACACTGGTCTGAGGCTTATTGAAAATTGGCCCTTTCACGGTATTATTTCAGTGAGATAGGCATTTTAGGATTTTTTTTTTTTATTTTGTGTTTTACCACCGGGGAAAAAAATGACTATTCCAGAGAGCATTTATCTGTTGGTTTAAACAGAGCAAATGTTAAAGGAAATATCCTGAGCTCTCAGCCCTAGAGCATATCTAACAGAACTGTAGGCTGTAATTAAATTTGCAGAAATGTTCTTAGGAAATACTATTTCCCCATCATTTAATGTACCACAAAAAAAGAGTTAATTTAGACAAGTAAGTATTCATACAGCTATGCAGCTGTGGTAATTTCCATAGTCTATATATGTCTAGATAGCTCTTTTAGGGACCCTACTGCATAGTATGAGAGTCCATTGCACTAACTACTTTCATCTATCCTGCCTGTAGAGCGGGGAAGTTGTGGTGTTTCATGAGAATGGCATAAAGACACAACTCAAGGAAAAGAAGGAAGGCCCCGTTAGCACCCATCTAAAACCTGTATCAGCAAAATGTAGGTACCTAACCTTTTAGACAAATATGAACCTTTCTTCAGGTGTCCTCTTCAGTGGGATCTGAAAGCTGCCACTCGTCAAGGCAGCCTGGTCCAGCAGGAGCTTCCAGAGAGACCCAGAGGGTTGGGTGCTGTACAGCTGACATTAGTGCTGCTCTGAAGCACCAGTACAGCCCATTGCTCATGGTTACTTCACTCCCCATGAATAGAAAAGCCTGTTCCTAAATCTCCCTTCTGCCTCGCTTGGACTGAGACATCCCTATTCCTTCTCAACACATTTTTTTAAAATAGTGTGGGGAAGATGCTTTTGATCTGTCACACTTAACCTCCCTGTAAAGTTTCCTCCTATTTCCTTTTCCTTTCTGTGTATAATAAAGTATTAGGGAAGGAGCTAGAACGTGACTCTCTGGTGAGAATTGCATTCAGGGAGGTTCCCACAGGAATGCCGGGTTATTTGCTACAAAGGGAACCGAGACATGGGTCCCTGCTCCACAGCACTGGCCAAATTGCTGTAACCTCTCCCTCTTTGGCCTGAGTGGGCAAGAGACATGGTAACTGTCACGTCCAAATTCCAGCCGTCAAATTTTCACTTCAAAGGAAAAAGCGGGAAAGCTCTCACCTGGACTCTTTCCATTATCTATCACCAAAAACCATCCTAGGCTTACAGCCTTTTGCTTCACCTGTACTTGATTCACTATCCCCACACCAGGGGGTGCAAAACACTGCGTTTCTGCAGGATTTGTAGCTCACGCACAGCAGCATGCAACATGACGGCAGCATGCTTGCGCCCAGATGCCTTGGGACATAGGTGGGCAAAGAGCAGATCTGTACAAGTCCTACACAGAGAACTATTTCTTGAATAAACACACTTAAAGCTCTGAAGGAAAAAAACCAAAAATCACTTAAATACTGTGTTAGCGTAAGGTATTTTACCTTTGACAAGAAAGGATTGAGCTTAGCCCTTGTCTGAAATAGCTCATTCTAGAAGAGGGCTCACCATTCTGCACAGAATGAAATGTTAATTTACCCTCAGGAACACAGCTCCTTCCTGATACCCCTCCCTGGAATTCCTTAGTGGTTTGCTTAAGTGGTTTTCTGCGTTTGCAAACGTCATCCTCAGGTTGCAAATACTTCCAGGGGGCAACCTTGCATGGGAATCATGAGCACCTAAAGCAGGACTGTGGATTCTGGCGGACAGTTTAAGATTGATGGGTTACAATATGAATATCTCATATATCTCTCTGGCTCCAGAGTGTGTGAGGTGATGGTGTGTCTGTCTTACCACAGCAGCTGTGGACGGCGGGTCAGCTCCTGGGGAGGTCCCTAGGTGCTAATAAAAGCCAGTGATGCTCATCTTTCGGTTGCACGCCTAGAAGACCGTAGCAGGCCCTACACTTTGCCAACACTCTTAGTGTCTTGCAAATCGCTCTGGTTACATGGCTTCAAATGATGAAGGAAACATTTGTCATGAAGTACCTTGTTCTCTCATAAAAAAAACCAAAAAACCCCAAAAAAACACCCCAAACCCAAAACCACCACACATTTCTTTTTTCCTCATAGTTTTTTGTATGCCATTTTCATCCTTCAGAAAGCCCTAATATTACTTTTGCACCTTGAAAAGTTCTCAAAGCTTTGATATATTTCCCTTAACTGCAATCTTTCAAATTTTGCTATTAAGGTGACCTAAAACCTTTAAGCAACTGGTATCTGCATCTGAAGATGCAGACAGAAGCAGTAGTTGTAGAGATATTCATGATATCAATAAAACATTAACTTTAAAAGCCACATTAGTGGGATGGAGCATGTGCAAGGTTTCTTAACTATATAGCACGGGTCTGTGAGCCTTTCTCTTTCAATTCTTTGGCTGAAAGAAAGAAAACTAATTTTAACCTCTTCAGAAGTGGTTTCTTCTTAAATACCCATAAAATAAGGGTAATCTACTATTTAGTCCCATGCTTTTCACATATTTCTCTATGCAGGTTGGAGTAGATAGCTAAGAATACTCAGGACCAGAAAAGAGGGACAAAGAAAAATCGAGTTTAAAAAATTCAGAAAGAGATCATATGAGACATAAACTTGTGTTAAAAATGTAGACATAATAAAAAAAAAAATCCAAAACCAACAACAACAAAATGGATTTCTATTTAAAATTGCTAGGTTTTGTTATTCATTTGTCATCGGTGAATTTTTCTTCTGTTAGCAAATGTCAGTATTGATGCTCCCAAACTCAGTTAGGAATGCACTGTGTCATCCTCTACCCAAATGAAAAATTCTTATTGCATTTGCCTTTCTGCTTCCCTAGGAGGATCTGAAATTAGCATTCTCAATTACAATTATGGTTGGTGCTATTTATTAGGGTCTGTACAGATGTGTTATCCTTTTTTTCTATTCATATGGTTCTCAGTTAAAGAACAGTTTTAGCTTGCTGTAAAATTGTAATTTCAGAAGACAAAAGGAATACTCAGGAACACATAAGAGCTGCCCAGTGTAACACTGAGATCCGACAATGAGTATTTGAATCACATCCTCTCCTGTCTCTCTCCCCAGGTCTCTTTTGAGAAAGCAACATGTCATTGTATTATAATTGTGTATATCGAAAAAGCAAAGAATAGCACTGGAATAAAGCCTCTAATTGCATCTAAATGTTGACATTTTAAAAATGAAACTAGTTTGGTAATTGTGTCAAAATGACATGGGAGCACCTGGAAGTTTTGTAAAAAGCTTCATGTTTTATTTTAATCAACTTTTACTGTAAAATACCATTACTGTTTCTAAAAGTTAACTGCTTTAATGTACTACTTGCTGTTGTGCACAGTGAATTCCTAAGGCAAACAGTGACTAAATTGTTAGAAATGCAAATCTGGAAAAAAATTTTATCACAAACACAGTTCCTACACTATTTTCTTGGTTTGAAGTTCCAGAAGTTTCCAGGTACGCTATTTGGAAGAAGACAGTTGCCTGACATTATTTTTACTTTTCAAAGGCATTTACCATTTTGCAAAACCACTAATAGCTAGACCTCAGATTTATCCTTCTACAACAAGGCATTTCAATCCGTATTTAAGTTTGGCTATGCTTACATTAACAAGTAACATTGCACAATAAGAGTAGGTCAGAATGGTGTTGTTTCTTGCCACTTTGTCATACAGTTTGGGGTTAACTTCAGTTTGCATAGCTGGAGCAGTGCTCAGAGCTTTTGGAGAGGCAGCAAGCCTTGGTTCTCTCAACTGGAATCCCTCTAGAAAATTCCCTCTGCCCTTTTTGTCTCTTGTGGATATGATGGTAACACATCTGTGCCTACATCAAGATTGATGCCATCACCTGCCTGTTTCTCGCCGTGCTATTTCTAAGTAATTCTATGATGCTCAATGCCCCGTCCTTCTTCTCCTTCCGAGTTTGCAGTGCACTTCAGGGCAGGAACCCTAGACCTAATAGTGCAATGGTTATACGGGTGAGTTAATGTGCATGAATGGGCACCTATCCTCCTGGACCTCTTTTCCCTGAGGGAAAAAAAGAAGAGAGGTAGAAAAAGTGGTGATCAAATTCTCCAAGACTATCCAAAACTCTTATTTCCTGCATATGTGCTACATCAGTTAAATCATCCAGACCTTTGGTCTCTCTGGGTTCTCAAACTATGGACAGGCTGTTGGTGAGATCCACATACATTCAGTGGTTACAACCACCTGAATTGCAAGGACAGCTGCTCCTCAAACCAGGACACGTATAAGTCTTCATGGATCAGTGAGACAGAGTTAAGGACATTGTGGCAGACCTTTCCTGAAGGATCCATGATATCTCTGTCTTGCACAGTTCTGGGTTTGGACCCAGTAAGGGAACTGGCACTTTCTTTTCAAAGAAGAAAGAAGGTCATTCACAGTATCTGGGTGTCCGTATGCATGGTGGGAGCTGCAATAGAGCTCCTGCCTCATTAGGTCAAGAGGTTTTTACCTGACAAATCCTATTCAGGTAGGAACTGTGTCTTTGATGTCTCATGTCCCGCATTCTTCTTGTTTTAGTGAGGTTAAAAACACATCCAATATATTTGGCCACCCAGTGGCATAGTCAGGGTCTAGCTCTCACGCGCATCAACAGAACAAAAAGTAGCACATAGGAATATCCCGTGACAGAGTATACAGTTGGGGTACTTTCTGATGTAGGCTGATGAGGATTTCACTTCAGAAAAGAGAACTGAACACAATTTTTCCATGCACTTACATTAGATGATAACACAAAAAAATATTATTTTCAGCAGAAATGATAGCAGAATTTAAGGTTAAGTTTATGAATATATTAAGGGTGATAAATAAACTACCTGCAAAAAAAGAAAGAAAAATCACCAGTTTCTATATGCATGTTCTTTTCAACCCCTTTGCAAAGCTCAGGTTCTTTTGAGGATATATATCCTTGCATCTTCTTAACAAAGAAGCAAAAAAGCAAACTAAAAAATTATACCTGGAGGCAGCAAAATATGTCTATTGAGAGCTAGAACTGTAAGATAAAAATGTGCAGAGATTCCAGTATGCTTTTTAATTTATAATATTGAAATTCCTGATTTACAATGTTGATATCACATATAAAAGTTTAATCACAAATGCATTTAGTTCCAAATTCCTTCCCAGTGTTGATAAATCTCTTGGGAACTTCAATAATGCAATTTTTGACCAGTACTGCATAAAAGGTCAGAAACATGGAGCAGGAAAGACCTCTTCATTCAGTGGGTTCGGACCCAGACATTATAAGCAGACAGGTCATATATTCGCTTCCATGAAATTTCTTGAATTTTAGAGTTTTGTCATACAGGGATGATTGCATTTTTATTGTATATGTATTAATAGCTAATTTATAGTAACTTGCTCCTCTACTAACATTTGCCTTTAGAGAAATAAGTTGTTCTTCCTCCTGTCAATAACCACTTATTTTATCTATTTAGGGAAAGTAATAATCTCTCCTCTCAGCCTCTGTTTTACGAAGCTAAACAAGCTGAACTGCTTTTCCCAAGCACAAATACAGGCTGGGGATACAGCATACAGTGGATTGAGAGCAGCCCTGAGGAGAAGGACTTGGGGGTGTTGGTTGATGAGAAGCTCAACATGAGCCAGCAACGTGCACTCACAGCCCAGAAAGCCAACCGCATCCTGGGCTGCATCAAAACAATCGTGGGCAGCAGGTCGAGGGAGGTGATTCTGCCCCTCTACTCTGATCTTGTGAGACCCCACCTCGAGTACTGTGTCCAGCTCTGGGGCCCCCAACATAAGAAGGATGTGGATCTGCCAGATTGGGTCCGGAGGAGGGCCATGAAGATGATCAGAGGGCTGGAGCACCTCTGCTATGAAGGCAGGCTGAGAGGACTGGGATTGTTCGGTCTGGAGATGGGAAGGCTCTGGGGAGACCTTATACCGGCCTTCCAGTACCTAAAGGGGGCCTACAGGAAAGATGGGGAGGGACTCTTTATCAGGGAATGTGGAGATAGGATGAGGGACAGTGGTTTTAAACTGGAAGAGGGTAGGTTTAGATTAGATATTCGGAAGAAATTCTTTATTGTGAAGGTGGTGAGACACTGGAACAGCTTGCCCAAGGAAGCTGTGTTTGTCCCATCACTGGAAGTGTTCAAGGTGTTCAGGACTGGATGAGGCTTCGAGCAGCCTGGTCTAGTGGAAGGTGTCCCTGGCCATGGTAGGGGAGTGGAACAAGATGATATTTAAGGTCCCTTCCAACCCAAAGCATTCCGTGATTCTGTGATTCCTCTCCTCACACAGTGAGCTCTCCATGTCCCTGGTAAAACTTTGCAATACTCGTTCCACTTTACATCATTCACTATTATCAATGGGTGAGTTGGTTACATTTATGAATTTAGGTGAGAACATAAAGAAATCAGAAATAGAGAAGATCTGTTATGTCAGTATTTCCTCCACTTCTCACTTCAGACTTTTTGCCCCCGATATGTTTCCTACAAATATGTCTGTTCCAAAATATCTCCAAACATGATAATCCTCAAAGTAAAGCTTTAATCGGAAGAAATAAATCAGAAACAAACATGTATCAGGAGGTAATCCTCCATGGTCATTAATTTACAGATAAAAATAACAATCTGCATTTGGAACTCACAAATGAGCAAAGACTGAACACCTGAACAAACTGATGTTTTTCTAAGAATTTTAAAAATCTTACAGGTTTTAGACTTCACTTTGCCCAATAGCAGAATTTGTACTTCAGTCTATTGTACAAAAACCTTATTTGAGTCAAAAATAAGTATCATATGTTGTTTTAAGATATATAAGAACAATAGTAACACAGGTGTTTATTTTATGAAACCTCAACAACTTTCTACCAGCCATGTCAGGCCTCATTTTGGAATCTACAACAATGCAATTGGTAATTGTATATTATACATGCAAAAACATAATTAAAGAGCTTTCTGTCCTAAGACATGTAATAATATACCTTTGAAAATGCAACTGTAATGGTGCAGGAATCAGATAGCTGGAGATTTGTGTATTGAAAGAAATTTGATAGATTAACTTATTTGACAAAGGATCTAAATTCAAATGAGCACCAAGATCAAACCACTATTAAAATAATTTCCATCTAGGCAACATAGCAGAAAAAGTGGTTAAAAGCACAAGCTAAAAATATCTACTGTGACTCAGAATCTTTGAAAATCCACAGTAAAAAGCAGCCAGTAATGTGCACCTGTGACCCTTTTCCTTGTTTTTGTAAATGCTTTGCCTTAATTTTTAAGAGAAACTATTTGCAACGCAGGACCTGAAAGCAGAAGATGCCAGAAGTTTCTAGCCTGTTCAGAAACAGCAGGTTCTGCTGCAACAAACAAAGCAGCAAACAGAAAACCAGTCAGAGATCCTGGTTGTATTGGCTTAAGTACTGCTTGAAAAATTATATGTGCCGGTTACTGCACTACTAGTAACGGTCATTTATCTCTGCATCATTCAGCAAAGAAAATATGATGGGAACGAAGAATTCACAGAAGCAGCAAAAAGTGGTATGGACATTCAGGTGTTAAGTACAGGATGGGGAAATGTATTGGAAGGATTGTATGAAAAACACAGGTGCAGGATAAAAAGCTTTTAAAAATTGGCTTGAGTAAAGGAAATAGTTCTGTATTTTTCCACCTTTCTTTCCAACATGGAATTGAAAAATTCTGAAATATTTCACTTTTGTCACTTTGAATCAATTTTTTTAAAAAATTACCTTTACTTATTTTAAAGAAAAGGTAAATCAGTTCTTAAAGTTCAAGATCAAAATGCAGAGAAGTTTTTTTTCTTTTTTTCAGATAAAAGGAAACATCAGGATTTTTTTCTAAAAAAATCTCTGACTTTTTCCTATGATTTTTGTTTATTGAATTTGGGGTTTTCTTACATGATTTCTATCAAAAGATAGAGTATTTTAATTTTTATTTAAGCTAGTTCAGTATTCTATGTTAGTTGAAGAATTTGGTTGTGTATTTACATATTTTTTTAGTCTAGCTTCAAACAAAACTGAAGCTGAACAAGAAATTTTGAGCAGCTGAGACATTTATGGTAATTGATAGCAGCCATGTCAGTTGTGCAATCCAGTCTTTTTTTTTAACTTCCAGACAGAAGTGCAACAGTGTTATTATGTTGCTTACACTATATAAGCCAGGCTATGATCTTCCTGATCCTAAAACACCTGTGTGGTTGGCTATAGCACCAACAGTAAAACTTCCATCACCTTGGTGCTTTGTCAATAAGCTCCCAGGGAAACCTGTGACAACTAGCGGTTGTAGTCGACTCTTCATTCTAGGTAGTTTTTCTTAAAGCTTACACAAAACATGCAAAAGGGATTCTGCCCATTATGCCCAAGGTGAAATTACTAAATCTCAAAGCAATTTTATCACAGCGATTCCAGGAGTGAAGTACTTAAGGAGAACATCTGATCAGGTAGCCAGATTCCTTCATTTTCATTAATATATCAAGAAACCGTGCAATGCATGAATGTTACATGGTCCTTTTACTGCCTTCCTTGCCTTTTGCCATCCTTTATGCTCCTTTACATTGCTTTTGGTACTTGCTAATCCTGTTCGATACCTGAATACGAATACCAAAATGCAACTTCAAGTACATACCTTGACCAGCTATTTTTGGGCAGCCTATATGTCATTACCTAACAGCACACACACTATAGATAATAGACCTTGGCTTAGCTAAAATAACATTCTCCAGTGGCTTGAATTTAAATTTTGTACTTATTCTTAAACCAGTGTCGAGGGTTTGGGCCGGATCGGCCCAAGCAAGCCAAGCGACAGATGTTCCCTCTCTCCTGCCGAGCAGGAGAGAGAGAAGAAGAGAGACTAGTTTAGTAAGAACTAAACTACTTTAATGAAATATAAAGAATAAAATAACAAAAGAAAATAATGAAATATACACAAAACCGTATCAAGCTCCCAGGATGACAATCACGTCACCGGCAGGCACTGGGGAAGTCCCAGACTGGACTCAGCGACGGAAGGGAACTGGATCCAGGAACACATGGGTCAGGATCAAAGGCAGACGAACCGATGGAGTCCTCCTCGGACGCCGGCCATTGAAGAAGGAAAGCAAGAGTCCCAGCAAGAGCAAAAGCCCAAGCAAGTCGGAGAAGAAGGTGAAGCCGTAAAACGGGAAACGGATAAAACCGGAACAACTGAAACAACGGAACCACGGAACAACGGAACGGAACAACGGAACAACGGAATGCTGAGCCTTTGATCCCTCAGCTTTTATACTGAGCATGATGCAGATGGGATGGAATACACTGTTTGGTCAGTTTTGGGTCACCTGTGCTGTCTGCTCCTCCCCACAGATGGGACCCCTCTACGCCTCTCTGCTTCCAGCCCTCCAACAGGGCAAATAACAAGGTGTCTGGCCTTGGTCGTTATCGCAGTAAGTCTAAGCAAGGGCCTCTCTGCATCCCGTGCCTTGGCATCAGCTATAAACATGGGTCTTAATCACTCTGAGAAAGAGCAGTTTTCTGCACAATATGCTGTTAATTTCAGCAGTTAGAAGAGGCCTAGTTAGAAAGCAGAGTTACTGAACAAAATTGGTCCTGTTTTACCTCAAACCAGGACAACCAGCTTGGGAGCAGTATACCTTTTGGCTTATTGCATCTTTGTAATTTTCTGTCAGAAATTGAATGTAATATTTAAGAAATGACATTCCCCTTTTATTTTTCAATTGGTTTTAGTTTGTATTGGTTTGTTGGTTTTGTTTGTTTTTTTTTTTTTTAATGGTGGGACCAGTTTTCTAGGTGTTTAAAAACCACACTTCCCAAAGCTGATTGAAAATTCATAAGGCTCTATCAGACAATGACTTGTCTTCCTTTTAAGAGCATGTAACTAATTCTCCTTAGAAAGGCAACTGTGAGGTATTGTTAGTTTCAGTAAGGTTTTTTTTTGTAAAAGCTACTGAAGACTTTAATTCTTACCTTATTTTTCTTTTAACTAATGAGTTTTGCTTCATAAATCCACATGGGAATGTCATGGAAGGACAGTTTTTAATTAGTTCCAAAGAAAACTTGCAGTTGCATTTTTTCCCCCATGGTATATGACCTGCTGGTTATTGGAGACCCCCCTTTTTAAGGTGATCATAGTTTAATTGCTATTAGTTTTTACAACAGTGGGATGTTTTTACAAATAGTGGGACGTATGATTTCTGTGAAATCACAGATGATCTCAGCATACTTCTAGTCTTCCTGCTGATTTACAGAAGATAACCAATGGCTCAATCCCATGGGTGTGCGCCCCTCGCCTGGCTCCGCTGACTACTACAGACATCACCTAATCTTCCTTTGTAAACAGCCATGTGACTTGTTTGAGATTACTGAGGGAAATCAAGGGGCTGTATTAGATTAAATATTGATCCCAAAGTAGCATGCTGCACTTCTCTCTTTTGTTTTAACAGCAGCACTAATAGCACTCTGCTCTTACTGCTGCTCTCCAGGAGACAGATGCTTCCGGCAGCTTCCTGGTGCCGAGTACTCCATACATGCGCTTCTTCCCACATTAAAGAGCTCATATTCTCTATTTATTTGGGGGTTTATAATGTCTACTGCAACTCGTATGCCCTACAATAATTAAATAACATAAAAGTTACGATTTTCTGTTTTACCGATGTACAAATTCAGTAATGTTGAAAGAAGGCTGGAACTAATCTATGATTTATTGTTTTGTTGAAGAGTACTAAGAAAATCTTTCCAAAGCATTTAATACATTTACATAGCAATACAAGCCTGTGACTGTGTTCATAACACGTTGCTCAATTATTGGTGTCTTTGAAAACAAAGCAAATTAATCTCATGTATACAAATCTGCATAATGTGTGAAAGTAATGCATGAGCTGAGTAAGTTTCCTATGCGCTACTGAGAACAGCACGCGCACAACCTTAAAATAAAACATTTTCCTCCAAGCCCCCAAATGCCTGGCAGAACTCTCAGTTGAAGAAGTCAGGGATACATATTTAAATTCCAATGTCTAAGGGAAAAAAAAAAGCTTCAAAGCCCACAAAGGGCAGTAAAAAGTAGATAACTACAGACTGACTGGGAAAAAAAACATTGATTACAGCAAAGAAAATGTCTGAGGGGAATATGGCCAACAAACCTGAAATGCTGGAAATGCTGAACTTACTCCAAGTAAAAACACATTCTGTATTCTTCCTAGGTTAGTATATGACGCTATTTTCCTCTCACATTAATAAGGAATTAATATGAAAGTCCTTGTTTGAAATTCACCTATATTTTGGGTTGTTTCTCCTAACAATTCTATTTCTTACATGCAAACCTTTTTTTAAAGAAAGAATTTGGGCTCATCCACTGGGCAACACTTGTATCAGTGCATTTTCTGTGTAGCAATGGCTGAACGAACCCCCTCTGCTTTGCTCTGCCCAAACTCCTCTAGCAGGCGGCTGTAGAAAATACGTGGTTTGTCATTTGTTTCAGCTCATGGGCCAGAAACTGCTGCTCAGTCTGCCAGTGACACAGACTGACCTGTAAGCAGCAAAAAAGGTTGTTTGACATGATCAGAAGAAAGGATGCCAGAAAGATAATGGATTTCAGGAGGATGAATATCCAAGGGTTTCAAACCACTCATGTTCACTGGCCTTTTCTTCTGGAGTGTATGGTAGCAGAGCCCCTCGGGTGCTAAATGGGGTGGATACTCAGTAGCAACAATCATCACTTCTGAAGGTTTGTGAGATATGGTTAGACTCTGCTTTAGAAACCTTCCAAATGTCCCCAGCAAGGTATCTATGTATTCAGGACTTACATGAGAGACAGGTACCTAGTGACAGGACAAGGGGCAATGGGTATAAACTCAAATATAAGAAGTTCCATCTCAACACGAGGAGGAACTTCTTGACTTTGAGGGTGGCAGAGCACTGGAACAGGCTGCCCAGAGAGGTGGTGGAGTCTCTGACTCTGGAGACATTCAAAACCCGCCTGGACGCCATCCTGTGCAACCTGCTGTAGGTGGACCTGCTCTGGCAGGGGGGTCGGACCAGCTGATCTCCAGAGGTCCCTTCCAACCCTTAACATTCTGTGGTTCTGTGATTTTGTGATTCTGGCCACTGTGAATTGCAGTGCAGGGAAAGCCATTTATACCAAACCTCCAAAGGCCTTTGCTAGTCATGCTTAATGAATATTAATCGTGAAAATGGGATTTTTTTATATATTATCCTGGTTTATCAAATTTAAAGAGGCTTTTTGCTGCATTACCCTTACATTCTAAATAACGCAGCAGTATTCCATGAGATACTTCTAGAGTTAACAGAGATCACACTTGTGGTTGAAAGCACGGGTATGATCCGCCCTGGGGATCATACATAGTGTAATTTGCAACAATGGAATTTATCACAGGTATTGTCTAGCCCAGTATACTGTCTCCAGCCGTGACAGAAGGAGATACTATTTGGAGACAGTATATAAGCCTAAACTCCTTGTAATCTGTTCACCTAGGACTGTCCTAGAATCCCCAGCTCTTGGATTCCAGGTACTGAAGGCAATTCGCAGCCTTTCCATTTACTATTTATGCATCTGTTGCCTTTGCATTTTGCCAATTTTTTTTTTTAAACCTGCTGATGAGGTCTGCCTCCAGAACTTCTTGGGGTAATGCTTTCCAGAAGACTACTACCCACTGTGTTTAGGCAAGTATTTTCTTTCATCTGTTTTACACTTGTAATAGTTTCACTGAGTTTACCCAGTAGTGCAGAATTGGGTGAATAACCATCCTCATCCGCTTTGTGAACAATCATTCTCATCCACTTTTTGTCTTACCTACTGCTTTCATGATTCTGTAAACCTCAGCCATGTGCCCCTCCGTGCTTCTCTTCTCCACGTTGAAGAGTCCCAGCCTTTCGTTCCCTCTGTCGTTCGCCCCGGTGGTCGGTCCAGCCTACGCCAGGACACCGTTCTCCCCTCAGCAGGCTGTTGCTTGCTCACGACACCTGCCTTTCTCTGTACTTTTCTACTCTGTCCTTCAGGCTTGCAGAGAGCAGCAAGGTGCTGTCTCCGCCCCGAGGGAGCCTAATGCATCAGTGGCTTTTTTGGCTACTGCTGCACATTGACCTGAGAACTTCAGAAAACGGTCAGCCAGGACTCCAAGAGCTTTTTACCGGGTTGGAGCTGCCAACTCTGAGTTCAGCTTCATGTAAAAACAATTTAGATTATTTTCTCTAAAGGTTTTATCATACGCCTTATGCTTCCTTCTCTTTCCCCCTCACTTCAGGGACTCTGTGTAATAGTCCCAGTTATTCCTTATGGGAATCCCATGTTTCTCAATCTCCTATGTCCTATTTTCCTGTTCTTACAAAAAATTCCTTTGCCTTCTATTCTCATTCCCTCCAAAGGTAGTCTCCACAGCAGGGAGATTTATGTGCCCCACATTCCTGCTCCAACATGCCAGCATTCCTTACTTTACTCCCCATACCACCATCCTGGGGTTTCCCTAATTCCAGCCTGTTGGGGTTCTGTGGGAGCCGGTGCCCTTGCAATCCCTACTCCACACCCACCTCCACAGGAGAGTGCCCTTACATGCTTCTTTTCCTCCACTTCAACCACCCTCCTTGTACTTTTTTCTATTTTAGTTCCTTGTCTTTTCTTAAAATTCAGTGGACTTATGCTCCTTGCGCCCCAAAATGTCTCGAACACTTTCGTGAAGTTTGGAATTAATTGGGTGTGGGTTTTGAAAATTAGGATACAGATAACATCATAATAATCTGATACGCAATTTTAATCAGTATTTCAGTCACTAAGTATTTTTCTCCTGATCTTTCAGGTTGTGCTTGTTTTTCTCATCTTTCTCTCCCAATTGTTTCTAAAGGAGTTTAATTTCAGGGTCAATGTAAATCAATGGCAGGGGGGAGGGAAGTCTGAGATAGGATTGAATAAAAATTAGGGCGCCTCTTCGTGCACCATGAAGCCCCAGTCGTCTGGTTTCATTTTGTGCTTCTTAACTGTAACCCAAAAGCAGTGAGTTGGGCAGTATCTTCTAGTAAAATTGTTCCTCTTCCCTTGAGCACAGCTGGACACACACTGATCATGCCAGCCGTTGTCCTGCTGTGAAGAACATCTCCCATTTGGGCCCCAGCCCCACAGCGGGATTCTCTCTGGGCACGTCTCTCCATTCTCCTCTACCTAATAACATGAACTTTGGTTGGGTGTCCTCTCCCTGTAATGTTTAGCTTAAAAGGATGTGCAAGAAATGGTTACGTAAAGGATCATAAACCATGAGGAAATAACTTTTACCTTATATTTACATCTTTACAATTTCCAAGTTATATCCCTTGAAAATGAGTTTTGCCCTGTAAAATATAAAAAATAAAAAACAACCCAAAAAACCCCAAAAAACCAAAAATTCCCTAAAACAACAAAACCCTCAAACCAATGCATATTTTACCACACAGGAAGACTATGTGCTTAACTATACTGCAACATTAGTTAGGGCAGTGGATGTGAAAGGTAAGGGTGCTGGAGAGTAACTCAAAGGTCGCTTTGAGTTAAACAAGCAGAGGGTAGAGAAGAGAGAATCTGAACACTGCTATCAGGGAGAAGGATGAAAATAACACCGAGAGGAAAAAACTGAGGTGAAAGTCTGAAAGCCAGAACCAGTCGCCGGGCTGTCACAACCTCAGATCATCAGCAATGCAGAATTATAGGAGATACATTTGAAAAAGGAAGATTTTACTAGAGCCTTCCCAAGTAATATGAAGTGAGATTGGTAAAGTGCTGTGCTATTCATGGAGAACAAAGCTGCACGTCTTCTGCGTGCTGAGGAATTGTTCCTCTTCTGTCGTCTCACAGGGGCACACCAGCAGAGCAGATATTTAAATCGTTGTTGCTGTGTAGGAACAAAATGCAACTCTATGGATATTTCTGCTGAGCAAAATTGGAAGGAGATAGGACCTGCACCCAGCTTCAGATGGGTGTCTGTCTCTAGACAATTTATAGTTCACTGGCTGGCACAGCAAGTGCTGCCACCACTTACTTGCTGATGTCCAACTTGGTCATTTGCATCCAGGTGATGACGGTGTCTTTTGAATGCTGTCATTATAAGAACTTGTTATCTTAGGCAACATTTTTTAATTTCACGCAATTTACAACAGTATGGCTTGGGTAAGAAAGATCCATATCTGTGTATCTCTCCTTGTGAAAGCAGCTATATTTGACAAGTTCTGAAGAGATTCCTCAGAGACAAAGAAAGATGTGAGAATGATAATACAGCTACCCCTGAAGAGAATGATAATGCAGATCTCAAAAAAAACCCCGCATGTTTTCTTCACCATTATTTTAACAGAGACATTTGTTCCCATGATGGACACTCCCTGGACAGTAAGAGTCCCCAGTTGGAAGCTAGTCTCCTGAGACTCGGGACATCTTTTGGTCTCCTGATTTATCTAGAGCTGCATGATGGTGAAAGTGCAAACTGTTCTAGGAAATTCTCCAGAGGCTGCCTACTGTTCCTGCAGAGCTCCAGCTGCAGCCAGAAATACACTAGCCCTCTGTTATCCCAAATCCAAGGCTGCACTCAGAAAACTGCCTTTTCTATTTCCCCTGCTGTCTGTCTCCAGATCAATAGCTCCAGGTGAAAGAATTACATAATTTACTTTTTTTCACCACTTTGTACAGTTATGCATGTTGCATAGCTTACAACTTTTTAGAATACACAGTGTGAAGGCTGCTGTTAGACACGGACTACAGAATGTAGCGTATCTCATGGTTTACAGAGAACCCAGAATGAGGAGACAATTAGCGAAGATGATTCATTCCCTTTCTAATACTATAATCTTCGTTACATCATCTTTTGTTTCGTAAAAGTACTGCAGCAGAGTTACCTACATAATCTTGTCTAATCATCTATCCCATTGTATGTCAGTCTGCGAGGAAAATTGCTTCCTCGCTCTCGTTTTATTTGACATTACTGACAAATAACGTTTCCTTTCCTGATTATACTCACCTACGTGTAACTGAGCTTTTTTTCTACAATAGTTTTTGCTGAAGGCTGTGTTAAAGTTCAGATGAAGATAAACTTCCAGTGCTCTCCTCTCGTGTCTAGTGAAATAAATGGAACTTTTTAAACACGGTAATCTTGACTGTACATGCTATTGTACATGATGTCGCCAGAGCAGCAAGCTATCATTATGCAGATGTTGTCCGATAGTGTATTCTGAGTGAGAACTTATTTAGCATTCATATTGTAAGGATGTTTTTTGTGCAGCAGCGATTTTCTGTATTATTCTGAAAGCAGAATTCAGCAAAAACTCTGAACGCCTGCTAGGGTAATATAATTTTAGGCTTTGTAGTACGTTTATAAATCTAAAACAATCTGGTGTTGTCATGTTTATTCTTACTGGTCTTTTAGGAAGGCAGGGAATGATAAGCCACTGCTGAAAAAAAACACATCAGAAACTCCCATTCGCAAATAAGGGGGCTTTTAATTTCTAACAATTATCTACAGCTCCTAGGTTTGACACACAGCAGTGTCTGTGAGAGCGCGTTCATGTCATTTCTCTCGCCACGTAGATCTTTCAGCCTAGAAATTCACATTCAGGGGAGCTGTTTTGCAAGCTCTTTGCCTTGGACCTGTCACATTCCCACCCGCCTGCACTGGAGAGCTAGTCCGAGTCTGCCTCTCCCCAAGCCTCGTCCGCAAAACCCCACACCTCAGAGCGGGATGGAGAAGTCTCCCGAGAAACCCTGCATCAAGACGCCGCTCGGCGGCCTCTCCCGCACCTCCTAGCCCCAGTTTCTGAAGCTGCCTCTTCACGGGGGAGGGGGGGCGGTCCTGAGGTAAATGGCCCGGCCCGGCGCTGAGGAGAGGAGCCCGGCGCCGAGGTGAGAGGGGCCCGGCGCCGAGGTGGGGAAAGGGGGGCCCGGCGCCGAGGTGAGGAGCCCGGCGCCGAGGTGAGGGGGGCCCGCTGCCGAGGTGGGGAAAGGGGGGCCCGGCGCCGAGGTGGGGAAAGGGGGGCCCGGCGCCGAGGTGAGGAGCCCGGCGCCGAGGTGAGAGGGGCCCGCTGCCGAGGTGGGGAAAGGGGGGCCCGGCGCCGAGGTG